>VWYI01002101.1:0-102024 GCA_013399455.1 Anthoscopus minutus | reverse complement strand
AGAGTGTTTCAGGTTTCACTGTTATCAAATTCTATGATATTTTTCCAAAAGGATCAGTGAAATGCAATCTTTAGTTACAAAGTGTGCAGTTCCATGGCAGAGCTAGGTACTTCCACATGACAAATTTTAATTGGGTTGTAACTGGGTAGCAGAAACACGGAAATATTCCTCAGGCTGTGTGCCAATTATGTAGCAGAACTAGAATTAGAACCCAGAACTTCTTACCTTCAAAACTTATCTTAGTCCTATGGCAATGCCAGTCCCCTTAAAAGCTTGGCACAATTTTGAAAGAGAAGTTGTTCTTAGGGTAGACATTGTAGCCACAAGAAAAAAAAGTCTTTAATAAAGGATAGCATAGCTGGTCATCTGGCTGATACTCAGATAAGATTTTTACTGGGCCAGTTACTAACTGATAGCACATTGTTGGAATGTTACTTTCTTAGCACAGAACACATTTTTTCCCCCACCACCCTTCTCCCAAACACATTCACAGAACTTTTAATGAGAGGGAAAAGGGAGGAATGTCACTACTACTATTTGATTAATGGTTTAACAGAAGTAAGAATCATCATTACTGAAACACAAAGCCTTCTCAAGATGTTAAAATATTTTTCTCCAAAAAAAAAAAGCATTTTATCTTCCAGAGCTCAGTAAAACCTTTCACTCATTAAAAAGGGAGACAGAGATGTGTTCCAGAAATGTTTGGCTTTAATGAAAGCAACTGCTCTGGTTGCTTGATGGTTGGTTGCTACAGTGGTGTGCAAACAGTATTATCTAACATTTGTACATTATGGGAGCTGGATCTGGAGTTCTGCAGATCCAGATTATCACACTGCATCATGAAGGGCAAGGAAAAAGGGGAGGGAATGCCAAATTCATCACTTTTGTTATACCCACTGTGTATTCATTGAGCCACAGCAATGACACCAGATTCTCCTCTGTCTGTCCTCTCGGCTAGAGGAAACGTGATGCAATAAGGGTAAAAGAATAAAAAAAATGGAAAAAAAAAAGAGCATATTCATATTAGCAATGATTTCAGACCAGGCCAGAGGCCGAGCATAAAAGCAGTATGCTACTAAGAATGAAATACAGATTTGGGACTCCAGCGTGGTTTCTTACTTCTTGGGCAGATCAAGAGCTGCAGCCTCAGTCACAGGGGCCTGTTGGAATTTACACAGGACCTCTGAAGGCTTGGTGACTAGATGAGGAAAAAAATCAGTCAAAATAAAAATGGTAGAGGTAGGAGTTCAGGGACAACAAGCAGGGAAAGCTTCCCTTATACTAGTGGTTAAAATAAAAAAAAATTTAAAAAGGAAAAATATAAGAAATAATAAAAGCAGCACAAGCAGCTCCACACACTTCAGTGGACACTGCCCAGAAGTGGGAGAAGTGGGCTTCCATTTCAGGGTCTTTGCCCTGCTGGGGTTCCCACACAGGTGTGAGTACAGCCAAAGCTGCTCTGAAGGCACAAAAGGCAGCTTTAGGCAGTAATCAGCTAAGCACGGAAACTTTAACCACGCTGGTTTCCGACTTAACATTCCACTTCCCAAAGTTCCTTGCTCTACGTTCTCTCCTTAAACACACTTGCATACCCTGAGTGCATCAGATCTACTTCTGAGCTCGAGGGACTTGTGCAGAGTTTCAAACAAGCACCTGTCTAGTCTGTCCTGCAATCCAAGCTATCAACCTTTAAACCAGTTTCGTGTAACTTTTACAAAGTCCATGTTCAGTCCCCAGATTAAAGCTACTCTGAGAATTTCATGGTCTTACACAGTCATATACTGCCACACCAGAGACAGCTAGTGGACCAACCCTCTGTCTCACAGTGAACAAGAACAGTTTTTCAAATAAATTTATCACCACACAAGAAAGAGCCTTCCCTAGGCTAGGACTTTAAGTGTACTGGAATTCCCAGGCCACAGTTGCTTCTGTGTTACACATAATCCTGCTGTAAATAATGCAGTTATTCTGGAAGAACACCAGTTAACAAAACAAGATGTGACTCAATACTAATGAACTTAAGGCAGTAATAATCCTTGGAGTACAACACTGTGGCTTCCAGAGTTAATAAAACAAAATGGTCGCTCCCAAATCAATTCATTACTCACTTCTATAGCATAATGCAGGGCTGAGGAGGCTGGATGTAATGAGAGGTTCTCTAGTGGCCTAATATAGGGTTTCTCCCATCCTGAAGCCAAGGACCATTCAATTGTCAGCATGTTATCAGTGAACACAGTTCCAAATACCAAACCAGTGGGGTCTGGTTTTTCCTTGAACGTCGTAGCTGGAGTGATAATCAAGTCGGAAGCCTGAAGGAACAGAGAAACAAAAATGAAGTGTATAAAAATAATGAAGCCAGACTGATTTAAAATTATTCTGCATCAACGAACAAGGACAAGCCTTAATACTTTGTAGCAATATTTAATGACATGATGGTTAAAGGCAACTAACCTCGAAGTAGCTGGCAAAATATTCATAAATTCCTGCTATTATACAGGAAGAAACGTATTTTGAAGTTCTGTTTAGGAATTAAGTTAAAGAAGCAATATAAGGTACAAAACCCGAAAAGTAGCACATGAAATCCCTTGGACACTCAGGCTAACACCCCTGTACAAGTTCCAGAAAGACCTAATTGCTTACCTCAGAATATAAGCTGATCATCAGAAATTAATCAGCATCACAACTACATTGATAATTACACTGATTTTCCTTTAATACATAAAACCAATGACCAGAGACAGCAGTCAGCAAGTTACTTATGCCACAATAACTTGCTCATTCACATACTTATTATCCTAGAAAGATTCAATTAGCAAAGGAGGCTAAATGCCTCCCTACATGAGGGACTGTAGAGACTCACTCTTATAAGCCATGACTGGCTGTAGACATGTGCCACAGGGTTTGGTACTTAAAACATTTTTAAGTATTTAAGGGTTTTGCCTTAAAAACATTTATTTTCTTTATGGTAGCTCCTGTGGTGTGAATCATCCTGAAGAACAGCAGGGAAATAATGAATGCAGATCTCTGGCATGTCACTGCCCTTTTATTCACAGGTAAGGGCTGAACAATTAGAGAGGGCTGCAGAACAGAGCCTTGGCTCACCCTCTCCCTTCTCTTCCTATGCCACCTGAGCATTTAAACTGTGCTGCTCAGAGGGCAAGGGAGAATTTAAAAAATTGTATTCAAAGCTCCATTTTCTCTCCTAATGTAACTCAGAAAGCACTGTCCCTTATTAGAGACCCCAAGGGAAATCCTGCTCCTCTGTGTTGGGTGCATATGGAATAGATTGGCACAGAGGTAGACCAGAGTACTGATCAAATGATTTGCAAATGCTCTTGAAAAGGAGCTTCTGCAAGAGGTATCAGTGTCTTGGACTTCTCACTCCCTGCACACATTTTGCAAAATGAGACAAAATCAGTCCCAAGCTTTTGAAAAAAGAATATGCAACAACCCAATTTTCAGGATGTCTTTAATGAACAAAGACCTGTTTCTTACTGATTAGTTTTGATTTAGGTTTGGTTGGGTTTTTTTTGCTTAATGGCTTAGATGTGAAATTAACTTAGAGCAGGAGCACATGAATAGATAAAAGCTATTTCAACTAGCTATGTTTCAACTACCTCCAATTATAAGGCTTGGCTAGATATTACAGTGCATTAGTCTGGTTGAATTAATACACAATCTGATGAAACAACAATTACTTTTCTTATCTCTTCCCTTTATTCTTCTGACAGTGAATGCTCCAATGGGAGAAGCACCACCTAATGATGTCCTGAAACTAATTTTACCTGGAACCTCTTATCATTCTTATCACGCTTTAGGAAAAAAAGGTATCACAGAAGCCTTTGCAATTATCCATAGTGCAAGACTCAGCTCAAGAAAACAATTACAGAGGAGCAGACATGTCAATGGGGCTTAAGTGAGTATGTAGATCACAACTGTATCTCTGGGTTTATCTCTGCAAAGAATCACAGCTTCTGAAGAACTCACTCTTCCAGTGGTATCAACTGCTTTCCCTGGACTCCAGGCCTCTGCATCTCAGGTCACTTCCACTTGGGTAATTATCTTTACAATAAACTAGCCTGGGGACCATAATTACCACATGAAGCCTCTTGTCCTAGAACTCCCACCAGCGTGCTGATTTCTGCTTTTATGACTCCTGTTTCTGCTTCCTCAGTGGTGGTAGCAAAACTACTTGAAAGGCATCACTTCAAAACAGTTTGTTAAGTTTGGCAGGGTTAACAAATAGCTTTTATTTAAGGATGAGGAAGAATTTTAACCTGGCTCTTCTCAGAAATCCACAAGACATATAGAGGGAGCAGCAAGCTGCAGCCACTAATGATGAAACACACTCATTTTTCACATTTCAGTTTGAGTCTCTCAAAGGCAGAAAGCCTAGGGAGGTAGGAAACTATGACCCTTATCCAGAAATGAAGCAAACAATTCCCAGACCACAGAGCTTCCTGGAACTGCACAATCTGACCAGGGATCCTATTTGCTCTTTCTTACCTCCAGAATTTGGGGAAAACAGCTTTCCTGCAGACATTGTGACAACACCCGAGTCAACAGTGTCAGGTACAGCACTTGACCCATAACAATTCCTTCAAACAACAGTAGGAACACCCTGGGTAAGACCTTAGAGACAGGCTAAACTGCACAGACCAGTAGAGCAACAAGCAATCAAAAGGCAAACGGGCAATTTTTCTCATTCTTATAATCCTGTTAAACTTTCTGGAAATATATATTTTTGGCCATTACCTTCTTAATATCCTTTTGTAGGACTCTTTTCCTTTATCCACTATGTCTTTGTCTCTGATTTTTTATCAATCAGCGCAAATTAACAGCATGCAACAGCACCCAAATCTTTTTGAATCTAAATGTTTTTTATGTCAAGACAGCATCAACTGCTGCAATGCATTTGGTCTTCTTTTGTGGAGGATAACACATTGGGAAGAGGTTCTGGAGGATCATCCTTGGAGTACTGTCTCCCACGTGGTCTGCATGAAGCATTACCTCAGCCTCTTGTGGGTCCCTGAGAAGTAGCACACCCTACACAAAACCTCACCTGGCTCACAAACCCTTTGAGCTTCACTTGTTCAAGCAGCACCAGGAGGGAAATCAAACACCCAGAAGAACCCACAAAAGGGGAGCAGAGCAAGGCCAGGTGACAAATGCCAGGGAACTGGTGTCAATACCTATTATGCTAATATCACTCATCAAAAGATTATCATAGTGCTACCCTGCTATCCCCTATGACCCTTACAAACAGAAATTTACTTTCTTCTTTTGCCAGCATTTTCCAAGCCCTAAAATCAGCATGTTAAGGATGCATTAGGGATTTACATTAGCACCTATCCAGATCTCCACTGTTTGGTACTGCCAAAACAAAGGGGAATTTTCAGCTAGGCTTATGTTTTGCTTGCTTTGTTTATCTATAATGTGCTCTTAAGCACCTCCTGACTCTGTTGCCTAATAAAACCATTAAACTGGAAGGAAATCTGATAAATGCCAAACAAAAAGGAAAAGGGAGATTAAAAAAAGAACAGGGTCTGGCACATGGTCTACTGAGTGCAGGTATTTGTCACCTGTTGCCTAAAGTAAAAGAACATAGTCCCCAAGCCTGCAAAATCTCTGTGCCACAGCAGAAAGGAACACACAAGATGTACCTGCTGACATCCTAGCCCGGGACACTCTAGTAAGGAAAAGGAAGTATTAGATCTGGTAGGCAAAAGGAAGTGGTAGGGAAACCAATCGGATACTGTTGATTTTCAGGGCTTATTATGGCAACATTACACCTAGGAAGGGCCACTGGTCCAAAGAGATTTTTTTGAGAACCTTCATCTTAAAAGTGCCTGTTAATTCCAATGTAGTTTCTTTCAGGGCAAAGCTTTACCCAGCCCAAGTAAAGGAGATATATTGTTACCTCTTGAATCTAAAATTCATCATTTGATCAAACTTCTCAATTAGAAGCTGGGTCAAATTAAAGGTGACTTGCTAGTCTGTGTCAATTCTAATCTAAGCTGTGACAAGCCATCCTGGTGCCTCTGGCTGAGCTGTCAGTTTAATGCTTGTTCTACCCAGCCTTTGCAATAGTTTCAAGTGGATTTGGAGCTGACAGCAGTCCCTGGCCAGAGCTGTTACTCTCATTGTTGCGTTCCTACCTTTCTTACCCGAGACAGCTGTCTCAGGTAGGTGAAGATGGCAAATGAGTATTTTGTCCTACGCTTTCTATCAAGTTTTGTCAATGCCTTTCCAAATGATCCTTGGCTGCAGTTACTCTCATTTCACTGAAAATCCTAGACTATAAGCAGTAGGCTGGGCAGCTGTAACAGGTCAAACTCATTTCACATACCCAAACTTTTCTAAACACTGTGCTAGGCTAGGCATTTCTATCACTTAATTGAGTAAAAAAAGACCTGGCAGCCCTGGCTGTGAAAGTTACCTAACAACAGCAGCAAGTTTCAGCAGAGATCTTCAAAACATTAACGTGCACCCAAGTGCGACTGACTGTAATCTCCTCTGATGAAATAAGTAACCTCCTTGACTTCCAGTCTAGGTGATTAATTCAAGATCACAAGCAACTGCAGTAATTTTTTATCTTATGTTGAATTTGTAAGCATATCCTAAGAAAGATCAGGGCCTTTTCAGGCAATAACAAACACAGAAGCACAGGCAAAATCAAGCAACTTGTTTTGTCCTTGCACTTGTGAACAGCAATGGAACAAATTTTGAGAAGGAGAAAGATTACAAAAAGCATAAGGAATTACTGTAAAGGGGAAAGGTAACAAAGCATAGCTGAAAAGAGTTGGAGAGAATGAGTTTGGGTCTCTACAGAATAGTATTGAAGCAGGCTGGAGAGATAAGAATTTCCTGCCTTTCAGTCATAATGGCTGTGGCACACTCATCTTTTCCAGCCACTCTTCCCCACACCTGGGGCATTGCCAGGAGGTGTTTTGAGTTGTGGCTGAGAGTTTGACAGGGCAGGGGTGGGAACTAAGCTTGTGCAGTTCTTCATGTCACTGGTATTGGGAATGCTCATGGAACACTGAATGGATCTTGGTTTTCAACATGCTTAGGATATCATAGCTCAGTAGATGATAGGAGCAAACCTCGTGGTCTAAGACAGTTTAATACCTGATGATATGGTTTAGGGGTTACAGTGATAGTGTTGGATTGACAGCTGGATCTGATGATCTTAAGGTCTCTTCCAACCTGGATGATTCTGTGAATAAGGGAAACAAAACAAAACCAAACAAGTGATGCAAAAGACCACAATGGCTCACTATTAGCTACCTGATGCCTCACCAGTGCAGGAGGAGCAGGAGTTCACAGTTGTGTTGCTAAGCAGACAGGAGGAGTGGGCTATCCCCAGCAGGGTAAGCTGTCCTGGCTGTATCCCCTTCCCAGCATCCTGTGTCCCTCAGCCTGCTCACTGGTGCTTGGGTGAGGAGCAGAAAAGGCCTTGGTATTGTGCACTCACTGCTCAGCTGTGGCTCTAACAGTGGTGTGCCACCCACACTGCTTTGGTCACACATTCAAAACAGGGCACCACACAAAGTTAACTTGATCCCATCCCAAACCAATCCACATGCTCTGTGCACTGGCACACTCTTGAGACATCAGGCACAAGCACAAGCACCAGCCTAGGGATGCCCTCAGCAGGTCTGGTCACCTTCTGTCCCTTAACCCATCCTCAGCTCCATGGGGAACCTGGAAAACAGGGCAGACACAAGAGCAAGGACTGCCTGGATCTGCCTGATGCTGGGGATCAACACTTTTCCCTCCTTCTCTGGCAGTCACCGAGGATGGGAGTCAACCAAGCAGTCAGGCAATTTGATGAGATGCAGATCTGCCATGCTGGAATGTTCCATTGCCCAGGAGGCAGGGAGCACAGGGAGGAAGAGGGGTTAGTGCCAAAGCAGCAATCGAGTGCTCTGCATGGAAACTCCACCTCCCCACGGGGCCTTGGGGAGGAAGGACTAAGAACTAGGGCTCTGCCAGGCCATCACTTGCTGTCCTTTGTCACTTCAT
Source organism: Anthoscopus minutus (assembly GCA_013399455.1). NCBI lineage: Eukaryota > Metazoa > Chordata > Aves > Passeriformes > Paridae > Anthoscopus > Anthoscopus minutus. Next base: position 93,996 of record VWYI01002101.1, on the reverse strand, counting down.
CCTCACAAGCAGCAACTCATCTGCTTCCCCATCTGGGAACTACTGCTTTTTCTTGCAGACTCCACTGACAATTCAGAACTTGACAGCCCCAACACTTCCAGTCAGCACGAAGGCAACAGCGTGCACAAAACTCACACAAGCATCCTGAAAAACTCTGCAGGTGCCCCAGCTCTGTGCCAGCTCAGACTGCCAAGGGCAGCAGCCCCTGCCCTGCCAGCCAGGTGGCACCAGGGCTGTCCTCTGGCTCTTTGGCAACCAAGAGCAGCAGCCTCTACCCCAGCCCAGAGCCAGACAAGGATCCAGAATTGCTCAGGGCACAAACAGCAGTCACAAACACCACACAGCCCAATGTGGCTCTCCCACAGGTCCATGGCAGTCAGGAGGGACAACCATTGCCAGCCTGGGCCAATTCAGGAGCAGTGGTGGGTGAGAAAGCGCCACAGACAGCCAAAAAGCTCCATAAACCAGGTTATTTGCCAGCCCCTGCACCCACCACAAAGTCATTCTGCTCGTTGGCACTGGGAGATCCCACATTCATTTCCTATTCATGCCCTGTTTCTTTTCCCATCACCATCTCCTTTGGAAACTACTAGTTCTTGGGGCAGAGATCAACACTTCCTGCACAAGAGCCAAGCTCCATATGGCTCTGATCACAATAATGAAGTCTACAGTAGAAATAATACAAACACAGAATTCTATCAACTCAAAACAAGACTGAGAGAGTCAAATAAATTCTTAGAAATCTATTACCAGCCTCTAAGTATAAAGTAACATTCCTGTAAAATATCCCTACAGGATTATAATCCCTTTACCACCAATACTATTTTAAATTTACAACAGTGCCTGAGGCTTCAGAATGGAGAGTGTGCCAGGATATAATAAGATTTGAAGAGGAAACAAGCCCTGTTTTACTACTACTATCACTAAAACAAACAAACAAAAAAATTTAATCTTCTGCAATCCTAGGATGAATATCAAAAATCTTTCAACATATAAAGCTTCCTTGAAACTTCATCTGAGAATATGTTAGCACATGTAATTGGACTGAGTCCTGGAATCATTTCATCAGGTTGGCTGTACATTGGGTAATAAACCACAAAACAAATGACAAAGCAAAAAAGAGTCAAGGTTCTGAATCAGTTGCGAGAAAGTCATGGAAACAGCAGAAAATATGGCTGGAAGGACTATGTCTATTCCATCCTCTGCAAGGCATCTAACCTAAATTATTCATAACAGATACTTCTCAAATATTTGTGCCACCAAAGAATGAAATTCTGCTACACTGCAAGAAAAGGAGGGCAGCATAACCTTCCCCTGGTTTCCTTAACTTTTCCCCTGGTCTGACAGAGGCCCCAAGTCTGATGCAGGAATGTTTGATCTGGAGCAGTAGGTGGGGAAGTAAACCTGCTCTGACAAGAAAACAGAGAAGTGGTGGGAATTGACATAAACTTCTTACCTAAAGGAATGAAAAGGGCACCTAGGGCAGCAGCATAGCTGAAAATACATTCTAAAGCCCTCAAAACACAACAGAAGGGAACTAAAGATGTTGGAAAGCTACAGTTCAGCTAGGTGATAAAAAAAAAGCATAAAAGACATTTATTTTGCCCTACAAACATATCATTCATTTCAATAGCACTAGCTAAATTTTAAGAGTTTTCCCACGTTGCTGACATGCTGCCTGCATAAGTTCCCACTGATTTGATCCAGAAACCATTTAATTTAATCAAGACTCTTCCAGCTTTGTAGGAATATGGACTGTAAAGCAGGCAAAACTACTTTAATCTTTACAGCCTCCTCCTTTTCTTCTGCTTCAGGAAAATTGCATGGATTTATAATTGTTAGGTTTGGGGTTTTTTTCCTCCATTACTCATTAATCCATTCTCCACTGGCATGTTTCAAAAGATATGCTTTTAAAGTTAAGAAAGATGCTGGAACAGGGTTCCTACAGATCCTAAGTAAAGCTTCCACCTGATACTAAGGAAGTCTTAAGAAAATAATCTGCGCATTTTAGTGGGGTCTACTTCCTCTACTCCAGCTATTTGTATTTTCAGATCTGCAAAAAACAGTCACTTTGTATCTCTTCTGTCAAAAAATTCTCAGAAATATTTCAAATATGATTATGTCTACGTAATTCAAAGCATGAAGATGCCGATGAGACTATTAAACACTGGAATAAAACCAGACACACTTACTGTATTTTGGTCCCATTAATCACTTCTGTTTGGTAACAGCTATTCCAATCAACTAAATGGAGTTGGATCAGGAAGTGTGAGCAGGCTTAAATGCAGTCGTTACCCTGGTGTGAAAAACACACTGACACACTACTGTAAGCTCTCTTACTTTTGGGCAAGTCAACTCTAAAAATCCTCTTTGGCCATTTAACTGCACTTCATGTCTACAGTGTAGAAATTCCTGTGATTTAGATTAGAGAAGCAATTCTACTTAGGGAAACACAGACTGCAATTCTGTAATAGCAGAAAGTCCTCTCACATATTTGCAAATATTTCCATAAAAAGAGAACTAGGACCATTCTTCACTGATGGGAGACATTAGCTATTTACCTAATTCATATGATCCAGTATTAACACAAACTGCTTCTTCTGAAACATCTGACAGCTTGGTTAATGCAATTCCTGATGCTGTGCTGCTCCTTGCCTCGAAACCACTGTATTTCTGCATAGTAGCATAAACACAATATTCCATTTTTAGAAAGAGTTTGCCTGGGAGAAGGTTTGAGTCTAACACAAGCTGAGCGTGGGCTGTGACACGAGACTAGAATAGAGAGGTCTCTGACATTTCAACAATAACACATCTTTGCACAAAGATTAAAGACACTACTGTCTCCTGGCTTGGAAAACATCATTTGTATTTCACATGAAGCAACTGAAACAAAAAATGTGATTTTTGCATTGAACCTTCTTGGGCAGAACTAGCCATGCTGAACAAAGTAATGAACTGCAAACCTAAATTTCACACAGACATGTTGGAAGTACTTTGCCCAAGTAGCCTGGCCAGTCACAAACAAGTTTTGTGGAATAGCCAAGAATAGAATCATAATCTCATATGTCCAAGTCCTGAGCAGCTGCAATTAAATCTTCTTACCCTGATTTTAATACGCTTGCAGACCTGCAGGGAAGTGGATTCATGGAATACAGGCATTCAAAACCTTTTGGAAATATAAAATGCTTTCAAGGTACAGTCTGTATTATACAGAAGTTATGGAAACCATTCCAAACATTCAGTTAAGCACACCCGACTCTCTCAGATTCCATCTTCCTTTCATCCTTGGTAGACAGAGTAAACTTAAATATTGCCATGAAATTCAGTGTCTGATCTGCCAATGAAACTGCCACAGTTTGCAATTTCATTCCACTCAGTACTTTCTTAAAAACAGGGACTAACATAAACCTCTTCCAACTCTCTAAGCTGTTAATTCATGGAAAGTTAGGATATCTTTTCAAAAGCAAGCAGGAAGGCCAAGAGAATCCTATGGAAAAAAACAAATCAAACTTAATTCTCTTCCTGAATTGCAGCTTCTATTCAAGCATGCTCAGCAAAGAAAACATTTACTATCAAAACCAGAGACAGGATATCACAATGACATTAACATTTAAGAAATCTTGGAAATAGGTATAGACACTATGGATTTTTTAAGTTTTGGAGTCAGTTTATAGGTTTACTTTGACCATTGACTGGTGTTAATCCTGGCATTTTAGAATTAAATTACTTACCCTTGGGAAAAACAAATCCAGAAAATTATACAAGCTAAATGCAATCTCCAAAATTCCAGTACACTTTACACACACATCTTAAGCTCCTAGTGAAAAAAGTAATAAAGGGTCACCTTCTTGTGCTATAAATCAACTCAGCCAAACTGCCCCTGGCTGGTTTTTTTAGCAGTTTCCTTTCATCTTGGCTAAAAGCTCCTTTTACTTGCTGAAGACAATTAGCTTTATTTGCAAATCCTTCAGCTTCAGATAATGGGACAATCAGTTCCTCTATTATAGCTTAGAAAATCTATTTGCTAAAAGCCTGCAACTATTTAAAGAACATTACCCACTTAAAGAGAAACAGAACCATTTGCCATCAAGCTGAAACTGAAAGGAGCTGCCACAAATGCCCAATTCTTTCCTAATAACTGGAATGAGAGCAGCATATACGTGTCAGTCTGGTCCACCTATTAACAGTAAAACTCCAAAGAGTTTGTGCCATGCAGAACATCACAGAAACCACTGAGCACTCTTTATCCTGGAACTGGTTTCCCACTTGGCAGGTAAATATTAGGGAATGGATTTGATTGTAAATGACCTGAAATAATTCTGCAGCATACACATACCTGCTAGGGGGCAGAACCAGGTGATATGAAAACACTGTGATTTAACAGTATTATTATTCACCAATCTTTTTTTATTCCACACATCACAAAAAGCAAATAGCTTTGTTATCACTGACAGTAACATGAACAGATTCACCTGAAATCAAGATCAATCAGAATAACCTCTTCTAAAGCAGTGCCCAGCCCACATATGCTGAACATGTGACAATAACAGAACTGGCCTCTAGCTTGTTGGCATTCCTGATCTAAGAGTGGCTACAGCTGTGTACTTCCATGGAGGTGATACAGAGATGACCTACCAAATGGTAATGACAAGGCTTTAGCTAAAGAGGATCAGACTGGGCACCAGGAAAACAAGAATTCTTTAAGAGAGCAGCACTGCATTCAGCAGACAAAGCCACAGAGGGCCTGTTCTAGTGCTGATGAGAGCCCCTCTCTCTGTGGGAGAATGGATTGGACGGCCTAAGGTTCTAAGACACAAAGTATTTGGAGATCCTTATTGTATCCCCTCACACATACACACACATCCAATTGCTTGTTTCTCTTTTACTGCTTCAAGACAGTTTATGTAAGAGCAGATTTTCTATACACACACTCTGGGGAGCTGCTGCTCTTCACAGCATCAAGGTATCTTTAAATTTCTGTAACAAATCTTTCCACATGCAATTTAATATAAAGGAAATGTTCTATCTCATCAAGCAAAGTTTAAAGTGGAGTCTAATACAGAATTTTAAATGGCAATACAGGGTGTATTCTTCTAATATTCCCACCTAACACTCAAAACCCCTGAAGAAGCAATAGCTGCAATATGACGAAAAGCCTCACTGAATGCACATGTGCTTTGGCAAGTAAATAATTTATTGATGTCCGTAGAAAATGACAAATTGAGGACAAGCTGAGGAGGAAATAATATATATTTGAAAACATATAAATCATATAAATTGCTTTATATTTATTAGCCTTGTAGGTAATGTGGTAGCTATACTGCATGTATTTCCTCATTCCAAAAATACTTCCGTGTTCCCTTGATCCATATGGTCTGAGCATGTGAGTAACTTTACCTACTGCTCCTATAAAATGAAAACAGAGGAAAACTGCTCAGTGCTTCCTCAACTCTTCAAGAAGTGAAACTTTAAACCTGTCACACTAATGTGCTAGAATCAATTAGTTTAGACTCTGAGATGATTTTTCAAAAATTAGACTATTCTGTATTTTATATACTTTGATCTTTGCACTGGATGGGAAACAAAGCTTGGTAAAGCTTTCATGATAAAAAAGAAAACAATAGGATCAGAGAACTGTTTGCTGTTTATCTCTGTCAGCCAAATTTTCACATACAAAATAGTTTTCTAAAATAAAGCTTAAAACTTTAAAATCCATTTTCTCAAAATGGATTGTTCTCTCTCCCAATTCCCAGAGTAAGGAATCCTATATCCCACTATATTTACCACAAATCATAGGCCCACTTAGTATAAAAATGGTTATGGCTCACAATAATGTAAGACTTTCACTGGTAATCTCTCAATTTGAACCACAAATGGAAATTTGAACCTGCACTGGAAAAATTATTTCAGTTCCTTCTTGTGTAAAAATACACTACAACTTTAGATTCTGTGGAAAAATTGTCAGAGCTTTTGGTTGAGGTTTTTTGGGGGGTTTTATATGACATAATCTTTATGTTCAGATTTGTACAATACTTAGCACAGCGTCAGCTAAATCAAAGCTTGGGCTTTAAAACACTACAGCAATGCAAGAAACAAATAAACAAACCACACATCATTATGGAAAACTCAATATATGCAGCACCTCCCCTAGCTAGAGGTGAGATAGCTTTGAACTGGAAGCTTTGAACTGAATCAAGCATATTAGCAGAGCACTGTACTTTGTCTAGCAAGCCCAAGATCCCCACAGGAATCATCAGCTGGAGCACAGCACTGCACTGTGCAGCTTCCAGTCTACCACAGGCTCACATCCTATTAGCTCAGAGCCTGGGAGGTTGGGTCTGTCTGCAGAAAACTGTGTGGGAGCACTCACAGATATTCCCAGTAGCACAAGCAGGCACTGAAACCCCAGTTAAACATTTCTCATTCTGCCACCACAGGTCTTCACGTAAGCAATTCAATCTCGGTCCACTTGGAAGCTACAGCTACTACATTCTGCTTTAGTGTAGCAAACTAGCCCTAGAAATTCCCTAAAAAGTCTGCACCACTTTGGCACACTAAATAGGTCGTTAAAAAGTGAAACAAAAGAACTGAACTTTGCACCATCATGATGCCAATTTTTCCAGAGCTTCAGATCACTGAAACTCAAGAGAAACTCTATAGGAGTAGGTAATACCTTTCTAAAGTGTTCCATGTGTTAGTCTTAAAGGGAAAACAAAGACAAATTCCAAGACAAAAGGCTACATTAAACCATACTTCTGGGTATGAGAGAAATAAAAGGCATCACAGATGCCTTCAGTTTCTTAACAGCAAATGTTAGAGCTAATTTACACATTATAAGAAACCAAATCCAAGTTACATATGGAAACAGACTGCTACATTCCCCAAACAACATTCCTGCTGTCTTGTGAAAGGACAGTAAGCAGAATGAATGCATTAAAGGAACTACCAGATTTTTAGTCACAAAAACTAAGTGCCTTAGACATAATTGTGTGATATTTTGTGGTATTATTGGATGCAAGTATAAGAACAAAACCAGATATGTGTATTTCTTGATTCAACTTCCCCCAAAAAAATCAGTGATACAAAGGATGACTGTACTCTCCATTACCGGTGCAATATCTCCCCAGAGATCCAATTCTGGCAATAGACAAAAACTACAACTTAGGTGTGGTCCAAAATAACCATCTGCTATTTAAATAAGCAAATATGTTTATAAGTGCATACACCAGTTGAAGGAGGGAAGAAGATTTTCCTCACATGGGAAGGAGCTCGGTAGATAAATCCTAGATATTGGATACTTTCTACAATACAGGAAACTGTAGCATAATCACTATTTCCTTCAATGTTTCCTAGCTGTTCCAAGATCACTGCTCACATGGCAACTCTAAATGCCTTACATTAAATCCCTTGTAAATCAGACCTGCCAAGATGAGATTTTTAACTGCAGAATCGAGTCAAATTAAGGTAGTTCAGTAGCAGTCAGGTTGAAGGAAATGCCAATTCTGACCTGTTGCTTTTAAAGAAGTCCATGAGAATAGAGAACAGCAAGAAGTTAGCAGAAGGGCTCACAGACTACCAGAAATTGTAAGAAGCATCCCTGCCTTCCCTCCCAGTGTACACAGACAGTCTTTAACTCCATCTTTCAAAGTCAGGCAGAAACTGCAGTAAAATTCAAAGCAGCTCTCCCCACCTAAAAAGCACAGCACTGCATTCTAAACAGAAATGTCTTCAGAGGGCTAATGTGGCATTCAAATGTTAGGCATGACCCGCTGTAAACAATATGTTTTATGTAAGCTTTAACCAAAACCATACCCTGTTTTCTACATTCCAACAATCTTGAATTGCTTAGGTCAGTGGCACAAAATTGCAGCTTTCTTCAGCACAGTCAGCCCCATGGGTCAACTTGATTCCTTTGAAATATTATTAGCTATAGTTTCTGAAATTTTAACTGTAACTGTCTTCCACAAAAATGTTTGCAAAGCTCCCTAGAACAAATCCAGCCTATTTTTTTTTCATTTTCTTTTGCTGTTTTTTACCTCATTTATGAAGTTTTTCTTTCTTAATTTTACTATTACATTAAAGAAGCTGAAAATAATTATTATAATGCATGACAGTACAACCAGGACCTATAATCTCACCTGAACTTTCATACACACACTTCCCACAGTACAGTATTTTCTAGAAACCTCTATCCCTCTGGTGACTGCAGCTAATCTTCAGAAACAGAGCCATAAGGCAGGAATGAAGTCTTACAAATTAGACTTCAGCCTGAGCCAGCTGCTTTTTCCTAGCATTATTCCCTTTACCACCATCTGTCCCACCTGCTAATGTATTTTTCCCCTCACCCAGCCTCTCCACTACAATGATTTCCCATTCTGGCTTACACATAAATATCAATGGAAAGGAATCTGGACTAAATCCAACTTTGTGCCACCGAGTATTTGGAGCTTGGGTAAGGCACCTGCTTGACTGCTGGTATAATTAAATCTGCCTTAAGTCTGCTTTCATTTATGCCAAGTTCACCTGTGACCCAAACACCACCAGAGTTTGTTGTCACTCTGTCTTTCTTCTGGATCGCCTCAATGAGTGAAAGACACAGTTCAGTTTGGTTACAAAAGAATCTCCTCTTGTAAAGCAATTTTTGTTTGCAAATACTCCAGCACACTCTGCTGAATGAATCTATTGAGATCTCTCTATTTATTGAAGGTAATTCACAAAACAACCCTTGCACTCCAAACTTGTGCTTTCTTGTGGTTTCAAAACTGCCTGCATGCCTATTTTTGCCAACATTTTTCAAATTAGACCTTCTGTCTGAAAAGTCATCCTGAATTTTCCTCCTTGGGCAGAATTGCCAGAGAGACAACACAAAGAAATTAGGAAGAACTGGGAAGGGCTGAGAATGAGGAAATAGAAATTAAATGGCACATTGCCACACGGTGAAACTCTGTAGTCATGGACTCTCAAGAATTCTTTGCTGTTTTCAACGAGACCAACATTAGAACAAACCTTATCAAAGAGTCCAATATATTTATTGCAGCATTAATTTTTTTATATCTATTTAAAGCCTGACAACTGAAGGGGAAGTAATAACTTCAGCAGAGTTCAGAAGACTGCACAGCAGTGGCACTGCCCAAAAATATCAGGAAGAACACGACACTTACAAAGCATATCATCATCATTTCATCTCATGTACTGCTGACAATAGTCAGAAATAACAGGAATGAAACTGCTGAAAAAACATGAGTTTTTCTGAGTACTACTTTTCTATTTCTGCAAACTATAGATAAGGCTTTTTTAAAGACTGTAAATCAGGGAATAAGAGAGAAAAAGAATTACAGATGTGTGACAACAAATAAAGGCAAAAGACGTAAAAAAGGTAGGAAAAAAGGAAATTAAGACATATGTAGAATTCCAAGGAGCACATGCTGACAGGCTCTGCACTTTCAACAGAAAACTGGAAGCTGGCATCTATATCCATAGTTTTAAAAATGAGCTCTGCTCATTTACTAGCACTACATTCAGGAAGGAGGCAGCAGAAAAGAATGGTATCTTAAATGAGCTCATTTCTAAGCATAAGATTAAAATAAAAAGAGAAGGATGTAATTTCATGTCAGCTCCTGGCAGCTGCTCAGCATTCCTTACTATCATAGTTTGTTGTGGAGTGCTGATCAAGTTCCAGAACTGCAGTGCTTTGCAGTCCCACTGTGGTCCCTAGCTCTGCAACTCTGGGACCCAATGGAAAAAACCCTCTTCTGAAGACCATTCACACTTACCTTGAAAGATTCAGTCATTTGCTTTCCTGTTTCTCCTGAAAATGCCCCACCTGTGCACTCATTCTGGCAGCCCTGGAAAAAATAAAATCAGAGTAAATCAAATTCAGTGCACACTGCAGGGAAGTTGATACACTCAGTTGATACATTCAGTTAATTCATTCCCAGGGGCACATTCTGTTGAATCATCAGACTTTGTCATCAGTAAATATATTAGCAAGAACTTTGTGGTAAGTTCTTAGCACAACTTTCCATCTTCTGGGTTCTCAGTTTGACTTCAGCTGCTTTATTTTATGCAACTGCATTTTAGGGCTTTATATATGTAACATATATATACACACACAAAACATCCTAGATTACATTATCACTCTGTAGCATAGAAGATTATGGACAACATCACAAGTTTTTCATCCAGAGCTGAATAAATACATTGGGGTTTTACTCAATTCCATCAGAGCCAAGTTTCTCTACTAAAGTATCTACCTAACAGGCTTGCTTTTGCCTGTTTTAAGAGAAGGCTGAGTAGGCAGAATGGAAGAAAAAAGAATTGGTTTTGTTAAATTCTTCATTTAACAAAGACAGTAATAAGGAATGCTCACCTTTATGAATAAATAATGATAATATTTTGTATTATCTACAATGTTGAACTTCAGGCTTCTGCAAAGGAAATAGGAGGGGAAAAAAGAAAAAAAAAATAAAAATAAAAAATGGAGTGCTAGTTCCAGGCATTCTTCTGTTCAACAGCAGAGGGATAACAGACAGGTGCAAACCATCTACCTAGAAACAGATTCCCAGCTCTCACAGTATTACATTATTATCTCTGTGGACCCTCCTGCATTACCTGTACCTTCCCAGCCAGTAACCACTAAATGCATGTTATACCCAACAGCAGTGAACAAAAGGAGACAAAACCAGCCCTGACAGGGTTCCTTGTTTCCCAGTATCCTTTACAAAGAAGCTGAAAAAGTGAAGTAGGTGCAGAGGCTTGGGAGAGGGAAGAAGGCACCAGGAGCAAGAGGATGGCTGAGATGATGGCATAAGTGAGCACAGCTGGAAAGATGGAGAGGACTTGGTGGCAGTCTCAACCTTGCTCCATCTTGGGAGGGAACTCCCAGTCCAGATGGGAAAGACCCAGCTCAAAGGTATAATCCCCTTAAGAAAAGATGCAGAGAAAGCCTTTCATGGTCAGCCTGAGATCCCAGCTCTTCACAGGGAGCAGCCCTCACCCCACAGGGAGGGCTGATGCAGGTGGACAGAAGTGTCAGGGATACAGCAGCCACCTTGGCCTGCAGCAGCCTCCAAAGTGTGGGTCCAAGGCTGGGACCACATGGATCACAGGCATGACACACATAAGGCAAATAAAATTATTCTTTTCTTTTTACAGATCATCAAAAAAGAAAAAAAAAAAGCAGTATTTTTAGTGGACCTTCTACAGATCACAGCCTTGCTACCAACAAAAAGTAAAATGCAAACTCCCAGCCACAGCAAATCTCACTTCCTCTCTGCTTTCCCCCAGGGAGCTCCCCACATCCCTCCTGCTGCCTTTCCTCAGCTTTAACCCTTCTGTTCCTCATTTCTGTAACCCTCTACAGCAAGGCATGAAATTGTGGCTAGAAGACCCTCCATATCCACTAAAAGAGAATGTGCCAAGAGAGATCACAAATCTCTTTACAGTATCCCAGTATGGTTTATCCTTATTAAAAATTAAAAATATGTTATATTTGCCTTAAAGCTTAGGGTTTTCTACTCCAGAAAGAAAAGACTTTGGCAGAATGTGCACAGGCCTTCAGCAGCAGACCCAAGCAGAACTAAAGTGTTACCCAAAGCGAAGGACACTGTATAACAGGTCCTTGCTTTACCTGTAATTTTTCAAATACTTCCAAATCCACTGGTAAAATCCTAGAAAGCCTTCATGACACCATCAATTGACAGCAGAGCAGTATTCCACAGATGAATTGAGCCAACTGATTTTTCTTTGCACTGCAATGAATTAGGATGGAGAGCGTGCTGGTTACCAGCACAGTTACAGGATGGGAACTGCCAGCTGTGGAAGAAGAATATCTCAAAGAGCTCCAGCTCCATTGCTGGCTTTTGTCTAATATCCAGTATGCCAAATTGGATTTTCTAATAATAATTACTGGTGACAGCAAATACTGACAAGTACTCAACCATTATGCTTCAGTTTCTTCCTGCTGCTGCTTTATGAAGTTGCCCTAAAGCAAGAGTTGGCACCAACACAGAGGACTGAAGTGGGAAACAGCTTAATATTCTCTTTCATGATCTTTTTTAAAGATACCAAGCTTGCATGTGAATTTAAGTACAGACCACCTACAGGAACAGCCCCTGGGGGCTCCATCGTGTTACCCTTCAGTTACAGTTTACCACTGCACTCAGTGAAGCCAACAGCCCAATTTTTGGGCACATGTCATGGGGCCAGTCCTGTTCTTCTCCATGAAGTAATTTTTTACAGATTTAACTCATATTTAAAGCAAGTAGCTAACTGCCTTTGTCAACCACAATGAGATTAAACTGAGTTAATCCCTCGGCGTTAGAAAGAAATACCACAATTACTTTCTAATTAATGGAGTCATATTTTAATGGCTCCATGGCTTACAAATCTGAAATGTGTTGCTAAATGCAATAGGGAAAATTGCTCCCTGGTTTAGTGCCAACATTTCCAAGGGAGATATGCCAAGTATAAATTTGCCCTTTGTGTTTAATAGCATGGTAGACTTAAAGCTGCCTCCATTAAAACATTGATGCTGTCCTAATAATACATTTGAGCCCCTGAGTCAGTAACTTCTCAGAAGTCACTCAAGACTGTCTCAAGCAGCTGTACAATTACACAAGCATGACATTATTTCCTGTGTTGTGCTGTAGAGATACCAGTGTTTTCTCTGTGGTATATGTAACTGCTTTTTCTAAATAGGAAACAGAAGAATATTTCAAAGTTTTCCTTCAAAAATACTAAAAACATACACTGATTTTAACATTACTTTAAATGCCTGTATGAGAACAAAGTGCAATGTCTTAAAATAGATTAAACATAGTTTAAAAATGGGGTTTATATGTCAATTTATCACTGTGAAATACTACTGAAATGAAGACCTGCTGAGCAGTAATTCTGTTATTACTTTTACAGAAGACCTCAATGCTATAATGACCATTACAAATCCTTTAGCATTGAGAGAAGTAATCACAATACACTCAGCTGGATAACAGTGCTGCTCCCTCACATTAGCACTTAGTTCCAACCTAATTCTTATACAAGGCAGAGGTAAAGCCTTAGGTGAGTATTTGTGTATGTAACACTTACTGGCACTTCTGGCAAATTTTAAGCTTAGTAGCTGCCACCTGCACTTCTGCCAGAGCTTTCCCAAACCTAGACATTCAACTCCTGCACTTGGTCCTCAGGCTGCCTTAGACATCTTTGAGCATCATGATGCTGCAGTCAATGCTTTCCCTGCTGTCTTTGGCACACCTTCTCTACTTCTCCTCTGCAGTCAGATCATTCAGCCTTATGCTACAAAAATAGGCCCATCTCCCCCCTAAACTCCCTAGGCTTCCTAGACTGCATGGCTGTGCCTTAGCTCTTCCTGTGCCTTCACACTAGGGGGCTTTTAAGACATTCAGGAGAAGCATCAGTGTCTTTGTTCTCGTTTGGGACTGCCTGTTCTATAAACTGCAGGTGCTTTGTCAAACTGCTGTGCTTGGGGTTTAGCTACTCTGTCTCACTGGCTCATCTTCAGCTATGAAACAGCAACTGAAGATTACCAGAAGCTTCGTCACTGTGAACTCCAGCTGCAAACTGCATTTCTTTAACCTACAGTGTATGAGATAATTTCTTTAAAAAAAAAAGTCACCAGTTCTCAAAAGAAATGTTCCAGCTACCTCTATATGCCATGTACTTTGTCACTCTCAAAGAAAACTAATTCTATACTCAGTGCTCTGTTCATTTAATTTTCCCTGTTGTTTGAGAACTCTTCTGACCACAGGGAACAGAAAACGTCCCCAAGCAAAAGTGAAGAGTAAAGAAACAAATTGAAAATGTTGGCAGCAGACCTCACACTTTCAGCTAGGAAATCATATTGGCTGCTTTTCAAAACAATTCAAGTTCTGCAGCTTCACAAAATCCTTAGTCATCTTTTTAGATTTTGCCAGTCATCTGTGTGAAGTCCCCCACAGACAGCTCCAATGCCTCTACTCTGAGGGAGATTTTCATCAACAGCACCAGCATCCTGGTAGAGCACTACCAGTGACAGGGAACATCTGGAAACCTAATTTCATGCCCAGGAAAGAATTGCAGACAGTGCTTTTTTGGGCAAACATTGACTATTCATGGAGGTCAAAAAGGTAAAGAAACCAAATAAACCACAGATACACAGCAATGACTGCACAGAGCTGCTTCTACCAAAGCAAACCCACCTCCTGCTATAAACACCATCCTATAATGGAGCATTCATCAGGCCCCAGAAAACAGGGATCAGAAATTTCTTCTCAGTCATAAGTCATATGAAAGACAATTTTCAGTAAAGAAAGTCCTTTCTGAGACACTTCTCCAAGCTGAAAGCATCGCTCTGCTTTTTCCCCATGCCTGCTTCTGGCTACCAAGTGTCTAAGAAATATTTCGTGCTCTTAATTTCTTAATTGAAGGATAATGAAATTAGAACACTTGCCAGATTGCAGGAATACAGCAAATCAATAAATCCAATACATGACTCACACTCTGGTCCTGCCCACAGGCAAGCCAAATGAGGTGTGTGATGACAGGTACTTTGTTGTTCACAGCCATACAAACCAGAGCTGCCCTTCTGCTCCAGGTATAAAATACAATCCAACGTGCACAAATGTCATATATTCTATGTATTGCTACAGTCAGACAAAAACACTTCCATGATTTCAAAGCAGCTTTTATGTGTCCCAAGGAAATGTTAATACAATCTGGCAGCCACATCACATAAAAGATGAATTTGCAGAAAATACCCCGCTAATAATGTTCACAGCTTAACAAAAAAAAAACCAAACCAAAACCAAACCAAAATAAAAAAAAAACCACACACTGTCACACACAGAAAAGTTGCTGAAGGGCCAAGTGATATAATACTATTTTTAATATCAACTATTATTTTTTTTCATTTAATGACAATTGTGAAACATTTTCATAGTTTCAGAAGCTCATTCATGGAAGCCAAGAGCCATTAATGTTTATCTCAGCTCTCATGAGAGTAAGTGCATGATATAAAAGCATTTTAATCCTGTCTTTATATTGCAGGCATGTGAACATGAACATACACATGTCTGTGCTACCATGCCAGTGTCACCAAGTCCATCTGTTGGGCCAGGCCATTTACACAAATTACAGTGCTAATTTCTGCACTTCCAGTACATTCTTAAAGACTGCTCCTCCTTACACAGATCTTCCTGGATGCCCAGCTTGGTGTTATCACCTTACTGTAGCTGCTTGTTCAATCTTGGGCTGGCACTAATGTTAGTTAAACAGAGGCTGTGCAGTGACAGCATACAACAGAGAAAAACACAAGCATAGCAGAAAAAGGCTTCCACACTATTTGATAATAACTTTGCTTCACAGTGAAGGCATTGAGGTTTAGAAAATACAAGAGGTTTTATGTCTAAGAAAGCTGCATTGCATGAAATAAGGTTGAACTGAAATAGATTGTAATTAAATTAGTCCAAAAAACTGTGCACTTACCCTGACTTTAGCAGTTTATTTGCTTTAATTTAAACCAGTTTAATTGATTTCGCTAAAACTGAAATAACGTTCCTCTTAAAACAAGCATGAATGTTTTTATTATGCTTAAATAAAAGACAATTCAGATTGTATGAGCACAACTTACTGGTTAGAAAAACCTTAAAAAGAGAGCCCATCAAGAAGTGGAAATATTCAACTAGTCCCCCCAAGACTCATGTTTAATGACATTTATAGTAGTATCACATCTGTAAAAGCAGACAAACTTGGTTCCACGAGAACAAATAAATGCAGAGCAATGTTTGCAAAGTAAAACCATTGCAAGCAGAACTCTGGTGAAAAACCTCTTCTAGAACTAATGCAAATTTTTTTACTCAGCGCTTAAATTAATATTTGAGTATGTTCAGTGATGCCTGAACTGATGCAGAAGAAAGCTTGTCTCAGTTCACCTGAAAGATAGCAAGGCTAGGCAAGATGAAGGAATTCTACTCCTAAACTCCAAATAGGATGTGTGCTTGACAAGCTGAATTATCAAGAACCCTAAAGGAACAGAGAGATCAGCAGAAGTAGAAAATAAATTAATTTGCTCAAACTAATCCTAAGGAGCACCTGACCAGTGATCTATTCAGCTTCAGGCTGAATTTATTTTCTCACAAATTTCAGAAAAATGTATAACATGAGCTGTGAATTACAACCATACACGATGGAGTCTGTTTAAAGTGTGTTCCTTCCCAACTGAAAAATACTGAAAGACTCCCACCAGTCCCATCCAACACAGGTCATAAAGCAGCTGTAATCTCTGCATGGTGCCCCTTTATTCAATAGTCAGTTTGAATACATTTCCTGCACATCCATACAATTCTCCTTCCTCTTTTCTTCGCAGAAATAGGCAAGTACTCTTCACAAATGACCTCCAAGTGCAGTGTGCCTTAACCTTGATTTCTAAATGCACTGCTCACACTGTTCTTGATTGTTTTCCTTCCTATGACCCTTCTGGTGCTCTGTCACTCCCCAGTGCCATTTCCTCTGTCTTCACAGTTTACTGGCTCTTCCCTTCTGATTTGGGAAAACAGCCTCGTACAATGAGGGGAAGAGGCAGATGACCTAATGGAGCTCTTCTATCTCTAACTCCTATGAACAGCATCTCTAAGTGACTCTTTTGTTGGTTTGTTTGTCCCTTCTAGCATAATTATGTTTTTAACAAGTGCATTGTTTGCTAGAATGGCATGAACAAAAACGTGTTAAAGCAACCAGCTGGATCTAGTTGACCTATAAATTCATCTGCCTGTTTTCTAACTAGATAGTGTCTCATGGCTATATGATAAAGTGATTGCTTAAACAAATTAAATTCTGAAAGACATCTCAGTTTTATTGTGTTTAGGCCTTGTTCTTTGATAGGAGATCTTTTGCATCAAACTGGCAACAAGAAAGGGTATAAATGCTATTACATGCTTTCCTCTAGCAATGTAGCAGGGCTTTGCCCTTTATCACAAGCTTGTGTTCATTATGTTTTCTCTAACATTTATCTTTCCTCATGCAATCTATAATATAGGTACTAAATTAGCATTTTAAGATTTTATAATAAAATTAAGCAGGATGTATTTTTAACTGCACTGTTACACCAGAAAAGATAAGCCTAAGCATAATAAGAACTAATTTGTTCTTTTCCTTGAAGAGTCCGTTACATTGACTATATTTTTTATTCTGAAATGGCTGTACAGATAAACGACAGATCTGATTCAAAGATGCATAAAATGTAGCTTGCAACTTATTTGTGAAATTGCCTGATAGTGGAAACTCCACACAGATTCTGCAGCTGATGACCAAGGCAATTGGCTTTATGCAATTACCAAATGAAAATATAAATAACATCAAGGCATAGAGAGCAGAAACAAATCAAAGCATTGTCTGAAGAGTTACTGAGGGCTTACAACTGGGAGCAAACAATTTGGTGTAGGAGACCAAAGATTCTGCAGTTTGCAATAAATCATTGTAAACTCCTGGGGGGAAAAAAAACCCAACCAAACCACAGCAAAGACAGTGATGGATTCCAAAATGAGAACTGACATTCTGAAAGAAAAAAAACAGCAGACAAAAACCTGTTTTTAAGGACACAGCCTTGTCTGCAAGCTCCCTCATAACTACAGCAGCACCAGGAGAAGCACGAGGGCAGGCCTGAATCACTGGCCTGTATCAGGGGTCATTTGTAGCTATTCTCAGAGTGCTCAGGCCGTGTCCCATTTAAGTCCATTTTGCACTGGAATAAAGGTTTACATAAGACACTGAGGAAAGATAAATGACACATTGAAAACAAAAGCTCTGTGGAGGAAAAAAACACAACAGCTTTTGTTGTTGAGGAAGGAGTTACTTTTTTCACCTTAAGTCCTGTGTTCAGGCCCTCAAGAGATCACAGAACTGTCACTTACACGGCTGGCTCTCAAATGCAAGTGCACATGTGGTAGCTGGTGTGGAAAGGATTTACACAGGCTGGCTTGATAGCACATCTAGCCCTGGTGACTTTGCATGGCCTATTTAATCACAACTCATTATCAAATGCCACTGCTGAAAAGCACAAGAAGCACGACTTTCTGCAGTGTGCTTGCTGGCTGTTGGGATTGTTATTCCCTGTCCCTGTTTCCCAAGAGGCTGCTATGTCTGTGAAGCGTCCAGCAGATGAAGCTGATAAGGCATGGCAGCAGCTATCAAACACGGGGATCTGAATGGGCTCAAAGCTGCAGGTACACTCTGCTCTACTAGTCAGAGAGTGCTCCTTAAAATGTGGTTCTCTGCCGTGTCATTCTCAAATGTCTGAGCAAAGCCCCATTTCTCTGCTTGCAGGCAGAATCGTGCACGTCCAGATGCGGGTTCTGCCTGCACATTCAGCCACAATGCTGCAAAAGTGTGGGAATCAGGGACACAGGGAATGTTTCTCTGCCTGTCCTGAAAGCTCCTGACCCCCAGGAAAACACTGGTTTTAACCTCCGTCCATGGAGAAAGCTTCCAAAGCTTTGGGATGGGTTTGGAACAACCAGTGCATGAATTAGATAGCAGTATAGTTAGTAGATTGTCACTTGGTGAAAAATGTATATTTTATATAATATGGGTGTAGGTGAGGATTCAAGATGGAGAATTGTGGCCGTTGCCTCAGTTTCCCTTCTCCTTCTTCACCTATTCCATGTTCTGCAGTGTTGGGAGCACAAAATTACTGGACAGAAGAGTCTGCAATGCAGATGTTGTGTGGACAGACAAATAATTAGTTATTGGTAGTAAAGTAATAACAATAGACGTTTTAAGAATGTGGTCTTAAGTAATTGGTCACCTTATCTTGTATAAACTTTGACATTTAGAGCCTCTCAGGGCTCTTGCTGGTGTGCTTTGCAAAGGTGCAGAGCCTGTGCCATCCTAGGCTCGAAACTTGTGACAAGAGACAAAAAACAACCTTTGGGGACTGAACAGCGAGGCCCCTCTGCTTCCTTTGTGGGTGTGGCACAGCCCAGCAGGGGCTGCTCAGTTCAGCACCCCCGTGTCAGGGGGAACCTCACACAGAAGGACCCTGACTCGAGTTTTCAGAGCTCACAGTGCTCTAGTAGGTCTTGTTAAGAGATGCATAAAAGTTATCCTGTATCTCTTTAAACAGATAATGCAAAGCAGAGGAGAAAATAAACCTACCTAGTAAAAAAAAAAAAAAAAACAAAACACAGAAGGACAGCAAGCTTTCAAAAAATATTGCAAATATTGTGTTCTCTTGGATTCTGATGGGCTGGAACTGTTTGTTTATAAGCTTTAAAGGGCTCTTCTCACTGTAAGCCTGGCTCCACGGTCACAACATCTAGGTGAAAGAAGGCAAAAATATCTGTCTCTTCTACAAACAGAAAATTGAGGCATGGATTGTCCCACTGGCACACTTCACCCTGCTTGGCAGCTGCTTCAGGGAATTCACTAGGGTGCCAAAAGGGGGTCTGCACAGCTCCCCAGGAACTAAAACACACCCCTCAAATCCATTACACTTCTTCTCAAGGACAAAGAACCGGTGTAAATGACTGATTTACAATGGGTTTGGCTGTTCACTACTCACAGCTATGACCTATGCAAGTTTCTTGCCTAACAGCACAAACTGATGGCTGCAGAACACCTGCCTATACCAGCTCCAGTGGGTTTTAAGCCTGCCATAATTGGTTTGAAGCAATGGGAGACCTCTGCAAAGCCTATGTTCTACCCCTGTCACGTGTGTTTTGCTGATTGCAAAACTACCCTGATTTGTTTCAACTGGACACAGTTCAACACAGTAGAAAGGAAATTTTCCTCTTGATGTAAAGGCCACTAGAACAGGGCTAAACCACAGGGAAAATCCTTGGGACCTGTTTGAGGACAGCACCTACAATAATGTTCTTGTTCCAATAACAACAGAGAGGGAGTATATTTGCATGAGAGATGTTCAGATCAGAATATTCTAAGAACTTAATTGCTTTACATTCTTTATGAGTTGTAGAGGCTGTAACAGAAGGTAATAAGCATTATCCACACCAAGCAAATGGAGATAATCCCACAGAAGCTCACTAACAAGGAAAAGCTGGGCACAGCTACAGCATCACTGCAGTGTCACACATTACTCCCTTGAATGTGGCACAACAGTAACACCCAGAAAAAGCTGCTTTTCTTCATATTACCTGCTCAAAAGAGATAAAATATTTCAAACTAGTGATAGAACCAGATATCTCATCTACTTAATAAATATTCGACTGTGTAACAACTCTATGACAGAGAAAAATCACGGATTATAACACTCCAAAATTGTGGAGCTGTGTTAACCTTATCCTATGTGTCCTTTCTAAACAACGTGAGCAAGTCCTTCATCTGAAATCCCCTATCATTTGTTGACAGTGCCCAGAGCAAACTGGATGCTGCCCAGGGAATTTGAGAGCAAAATATCACTCAGCACATTAAAAGTGGCCTTGGAAAAGTGTGGTCACAGATGAGGTATTTGTAGAGGTGTCAACATGAAGTACACAAAATGAAGAGAGGACCTTTGCCCAAATCACAGTGATGCAGTCTCTATTAGAAAAATGACAGCTTTGAAATGGCAAGAAAGGCCACTGGAAATGAAGATAATAAACTGGCCTGTGACAAGTAATGTAGGCTTGTCCTACAGTTCAACATCTGCATCAATGATCAAACAGCCCTGCTCAGCTCCACAAATCTAAATTGACAAATTACTCATTTATAACATGAACGAAGAGGTCTGTGAGGCTTCAGTGCACATGAACATCACTGTTTTTCTCGTTTTTGAATATATGAAGCTTATCTTGAGTACCTTAGAAGTTTTAGAACCTTGAATACTGATTACCTTAGAATTGCATCTGATCTGTCCACTGCTGAAATTTAATTCACCTGGAAACAGCAGGACAGAACATTAATTTTATATGTATGCTCTAATAAATATTTTGCCCAATTAACATGATGAGAACATTGCTGGCTACAGCACACCACCTTAACAGAAAACCCAAAAGAAAACAATTTTTATCTTAGTGAACAACCAGAAAGGAATGCTGTTGCTCAACTTCTATCTTGAGGCGTCAAGAAGAGAATCAAACTATAAATGCCAAAAATGGTCTCTGAAAAACTGCTGAAAGATAAAGGATAATATTAAAAATATAGATGACATAATGGATAAATGCCTCAAATACGTACGCATGTGAATACAATTATGTTTTTTTCCACATCTGTACATGCAGCAGGTACAGCAAAACTGTGCCTGTGTACCCACTACATGTACTAACACTCTGTACTAAGACTATTACTATTATTTCATGCTTATTCATTTTTTCTAGCTTTTAGTCTTTACACTTGAGGAAATACTTTCTATTAATTAGGAAAGGGTTTCACAAATTTTAAGCAGGCATTGTCACAGGACAGAATTCAGAAGGACTGTGATGCTGATAATTTGATAATAAATCTTGATGTTCAGTTCTCAAAAACTAATTAACTACAGGAAGAACTATAAATTTAAGATAGTTTATAACAGATGAACTATAAACTATAGAGCTATTAAAAAAATCAGTTATGATGAAAGTAACCACTTTTCTTCGTCCAGGATCAAAAACTTAGCCTCTCCACCACTCTCCACTCTTCATACTTTAACATATAAAGGAAGTAAAACCTGAATCATGCATCTGGATAAGAAATTTACTTAGCAACCAGCCTGCCAGCTAAGTTGACAATAACTTCATAGTAAATGCTAACACCTGAAGTTTCTTTTCCATACCTGTTTGATTAATAATTTCTTTTATTTTAATGGAGCTTGAGAAACTCGACATCAAAAGAAAATGTATTGTTACTGCTGATTTTAGGTGGACTACTATAATTTTGCATTAATTGCATGATGATAAGCAATTCTATCATTTTATAAGCGTAGAATCTGCAATTTCATGTGGTAGCCTTACAGGTTGTATTTCAGATGCAGCAATTTCAAGTTCACATTCCTGAAAATCAAAGATATCTCCTTTTATTCAGTGCTTTTTAGTTTTCCAGCTTAACCTCCTCTGTTAAGCACATGCAGTTCCTTAAGATAATAAAGAAAATAATATTGCTATACCAACATGTTAAAGAATATACCTTCTGCAAAGAAATCTGCCTACAGTGGTGACTTTAAACACCACCTTTACACAGACTTCTTTGTGCTGTTAAAAGCAAAGCATTCAGGGCTCTGGACAAATATGCGCTGCTCTACACCACTGAGTGTGTCAAAAACCAAGACAGGATTAAAAAAAAACTTAGTTTGTAAGCTTTTTCTCAGGACCACAGGAAAATCCAGACTGGAAGGTACCTCAGGATGTCTTTCATTCAACCTCCTGCTCAAAGCAAGGTAGGCTCTGAGCTCAGACCAGATCCAGCTGGCTCTTGAGAGTTCCAAAGGATGGAAACTGCACGGTCTGTCTTGGTAACCCACTTCCCAGCTGGGCTGGTGGAGAGAATTTTTTCCTTACACCCCATCTGACCCTTTTCTGTTTAAGTTAACACCATCGTCTCTCATCCTCAGGCCATACAGCACTGCTGAGCCTGGCCCCATCTCCATCATTTTCCTCTAGAACGTGGAAAGCTGCTATTACAGCTTTCCAGAGGCTTCTCCAGACTGAACACACTCTGTTCTTAAAAATTCTTAGTGTCAAAGGTTTAAAATACTTCATTTTCAGTAAGAGTAATGCAAATTCAAACACTTATTACAGAAGTGATGACACGTAACACTACAGTCTAAATGAAATTAAGCAAGTGGATGTGATTTGTGTGGCAGTGATGTCTGTGAATCCTAGTGGAAATTTTTCCAATCAGAACCTTGTGGAATTAAACACTATTTGTATACCAGGAAAAACAATTTTCTGTGCTTACCAGGAATGTTTTTATCAATATGGTGTGTGACACGCTCTAATAGGCAAAATTAATTAGCAGTAGCTGTGTACCTGCTGAGAAGTTATATGCTGCCCTTCATTAATATTTCAGGTATACTCTAAAATAAAACTTGGAACACACTGTGGACCTCATGGGAAGTAAATCAGTAACTCTGTTGGAATGGTATTATGACATTAGTTTTCAAAACTAGTAATAAACTATAGGCCAAGATGCACAAAAAAAACAGATGGGTAAAACTTAGTGATAATTTTTTAAGATGATTTCAACTACTCACATGTTAAGTTTTGGATGCTCTGATGTACACACCAAAGGGGGCTTTCCATAAGTGTAACACTGAATTTTCCTCTGCAACAGCATATGGTAATACTTCCTAAATTGCCCTTCTGCAACAGGTGCTCTATTTTATGATGTAGTCTTACCTGGACCTTTAATGTATAAAGCCATAAAATAATGAGGTTGTTTCCAAGGTAAATGGGGCCACCCATTCACTCCATCCTATGTTAGGATGGGAGGCATCAAGGTGCAAACATGGAAGTGACTATGAACATAACATATTAGGATCACATACTACTTCGATTTATGGTCAACTACCACCTAAAGTCAGACTTTTAAGATGAAGTTGGGGCATTTAATCTCTCCACTACAGCCATCCTTGCAAGTGGGTAGCCACAATTCATTATCAAAAGCCACAATCAGTACTGAGTGCCTTGAACTCACAGAGCTGCCAGCTGAGCTTATCCAGCAGTGAGGAGAACATGATGTGTCACTGTGGCGACAAGAACGTGCCAGTCCTCACATCTGTGTCACCAAAGAAGGCTGATTGTGCAGATTTTACAGAGAGAATTTACTGCTTGGCTCCTTCATCCTGATACTGAAGGTTCTGCCCTCAAACCTACTGGTAATTTTCATCATTTATTCAGCATTATATATTCAGCTATGACTATTCATTTAAGAAAATGGCATAACATAGGGAAGCAATGAAAATGTCTGTTCCAATTCTTTATCATGCCCATGTCTCCTAACTTGTTTTAAAATGCCTGAATAAATGCAGAGCACCTGAGTGTTTACACTGTTAATTAACTGACTTACCTCCTTTCCCAACATTATCCTCCCAGGGAAAAATTAATGACTGATTAAATCCATCTGAATTATTTTCATCTGTCTAATTAAATAAAGGATATGGCCTATGGACTATTTTAACAAGATATCAGTTGAGTTAAAGCTACCTTATGACTTTGCAATCTTCTCTTTTACCTATGGCTTTGCAGCATATTTCAATGCTCAGTTTCCATGGGAAAAAATCAGCATATCCACTGGAACACACACAAGTGCTAGGCCTGTCAGGAACAATCAGTGCCTTAGATGGACAAGGCAGAGACTGCAAGAACTGGAGGCATAATTCATTTATTATACATTACTTTAAACAGGACAGAAATGGAGGGTTGTGGCTGAGCTAGAAAAATGGAGGGTTTTTTCAAGGAAAAATGCAGGGTTGTGACTAAACGCAGGAAATCGTTAAGGGAGAGATGAAGGGACAAGGAGGTGAAATAATGATGTTGATCAGGTTATTTATAAATGTATCAGGTTTTACGTAAGTATGATGATAATCAAATCATAATTTTCTGTACCTTTGATAAATGCTCTACAAACACACAATGACAGCCAGAACCCTGAAGAGCTGACAGTCTGAACAGATGAGGCAAATAAAGGGTAAAGGGCTTAGACAGCACTGACTTGCCTGAGGCCACATCACTTCCAAGCAGCAAGAGTGTTCTTTTACTGCTGTAGCTATTGCTTCCTTCCAAGTCCTCTACAGTAAAAAAGACAAAGCGAAGAAGGCTGGGTTTGTGCAGGCGAGAAGAACCCAACAAGATGTCAGTGCTACTTTGAGCAGACAGGTCGGTAGGTCTGTGGTTTTCAGAAGTGATAAAACACAACAGTCTGCCCTTCCTTGAGAAGCTCCATTCTGTCTCTGAGCATTGTGGCTGGGGGAGCTCTTGGATATTTCCCCTTAGTAGTTTCAGACCCGTTTTCTACCATGGCTGGTCTGCCACTGCCCAGGTGCAGGCAGGGCAGACGGGGCTATGACAGGATCCCAAGGCTCCTCCATCCCAGCCCTGCTGCCATGAGTAGCAGCTGCACCACTGCCAGAGCCACCCAGGGGACAGCACTGCTGGATGTGAGGAACACTTGCTATCAGCAGCAGAGAGGAGCTGAGGAGACACCTGCCAGTCACATACCTGTTGTGCCTACACTCCACCTGCTAAAGTGACCCAAGGAAAGCAAATAACTCAGGCACGGCTTTCCTCAGCTGTTAACTTTGGCATCAGACTGCAGCTGTGCAGTTCCCAGTCAGCCCTGCACAGACCTTCCTCAAAATCCAGGCATTATTGCAGCTGTTCCACAGCGTGGATCGTGGCTGTGATGTTCCCTTGGTCTAACTTAAAAGCACCCGTGCTAACTCCGTGCCCTTTGCCTTGACCAGGAAGACCTCCTTAATCCCCAGATCAGGTCACTAAGCTGAAGAACATCAACATGACATTTATAAAAGGACAGTGCCCACAGATGCTCATCTGCCACATCAGTGTTTGCTACCGACAACTCCTCCTCCATGGCTTAAAGTTATTTCTGAAATTACTCAAAACCTCCAAGCACACGTTACTGGATGTTACCCATAGTCTATTTTAGTACAAGAGCACACATAAGAGCTTTAACAAACTCACAGGCGTAAAAAGGCTTGATGTCTGCCAGCAGACCACAACCTTTGCAGGTTTTTGGGTTGTTGGGTTTTTGTTCGTTTTGTTTGGGGTTTTTTAAATCACTGAGAGCCCCATAGACAAGAAATTCACGCCAAAGAAAATCATACACCTTCCCTTCCCTCTTCTCCATCTCCCCTCATTATTTCTTTTCCATAGAATTACTTCTTTTCCACACATTCTATCTGCAATGAAAGAGCAAGGAAAGAGGTAAAACCACACACAATCTGCCTCAAACAACAAATCCGTCGGGGACAGAAACCCCCTTGGCAAAGCACAATAAATCGGGACACTAAAATCTGTAAACACAAATCGGCGACCTACCGACTTGCCAAAGGAGAAGCCCCTCTCCTGCTCCGCATCGTCCGAAGGACGGAGGAGTGGATTTGGGCAGGAAACCCGCTCCGCTTACCTTGATCATGCTGGCAGGCAGGGGAGATGTTCCAGCCTGCTCTCGGCGGGATGGAGCCGGCGGGGTGGGGACACAGGGACAGCGGCGCTGCGCGGGATCGGGGCCGGCCGGAGCGCCCGCTGCTGCCGCCGGTGCCGGGGCTGCTGCTCGGACTGCCGGTGCCGGGGCTGCTGCTCGGACTGCCGGAGCCGGGGCTGCTGCTCGGACTGCCGGAGCCGGGGCTGCTGCTCGGACTGCCGGGGCTGGGGCTGCTGCTCCCGCCGCTGCCGGGCTCGGATTGCATCAGCGGGTGAGGGCGGCGCGCACGGCGGGCGCTCGGAAGCTCGGTGAGGGGCTGGGGGCCGCCCCGCCCCGCTGCTCCCGGCGGNACCTTTGGTGCGGCAGGGTCGCCCCGGCCCTAAAATGGCCTCGCATCGTGCGCGGCGCCGGCCGAGCGGAGACAATTCAGTGCTTGTGCTGTAATTCAAACTGCGGGCGACACGTTCTTCTCGGCAAGCATGTAACCAACTCATCGTTTTCTGAGTCATTTCCTCTGTTTCGCGTACGACTCGGCTGACACACCAGCACCTCACAGTTATCCCTCCCATCATCAGCTCTTGCCTGTTTCCCCTGGCCACGGCTCCAGGAACGGCTGGGGCTTAGTGCCCCAGCATTGCCACCCAACACAGGAGGGGCACACGAGCCATTTCATCTGGAGTTAGTGGGGCTGCCAGGTGTTTCCCTGCTCACCCGTGCCCCTAGTCCATGCTGAAAGTCTAGTATGGACTGCGTAGCTCTGTGCATCACTGTGAGTCGCCAGTCCTGCCTTACCTCCGAGTTCGGGTACCTGGCAGGCAGCTGACCAGCACTCGAAGACAAAAGAATAAATATAGCAGCCTGACCACTGCGTTGCTTCTACCCGTGCCTATGAAGCTAATACAAAAAAAACCCATGAATTTTTCAGAGAAAATGCTACTGTAATGTTCACAAAGCGCTTACTTTCATCGTAGCTGATTTTACATTTAAGTCTTCCTTTGCTAACGTTTTTATAAAGGTTTTCCCCTTCTGATCTCCTTTAGAGTTGTTGTAGGAAGCCATTTCATCTCGGTGCGACTGTCAGAAGTGCCAACTTCTGCTTTGCACGAT
Source organism: Anthoscopus minutus (assembly GCA_013399455.1). Taxonomy (NCBI): domain Eukaryota; kingdom Metazoa; phylum Chordata; class Aves; order Passeriformes; family Paridae; genus Anthoscopus; species Anthoscopus minutus. The sequence goes on along the minus strand of VWYI01002101.1, from coordinate 66,822 downwards.
GTACATTAATTATTCTCTGTTGTACAGTGCCAGAGATTGGTATCATAAGTAGCTTTTTGTTCCTGCTCAGTTAGGAACCTGTTCAGTCAGGTAAAAAAGTGCTGTTTAGTGGATTTACGAGCATTTTGGATTCCAAAAGAACACAGGTTCTACACAGCACTACCCCAAACGCAAGTTCACGTGAACAGTGATGTTTCAGCAGCTATATAGGAGAGGAGGAGAAAGATGTAGCAAAAAACAGGAGGCAGAGAAAGCAGCAAAGAAGCTTCAGGCAGGTACAGCTCATCATCAGGGCAGTACTACGCAGTGCTCATGAGAACAATTCAATACATTCACAATGAGTTCTCTTCAGGTTACAACCAAAACATAGGAACAGCCAGTCTGGGTCGGGCCAAGGGTCCATTTAATTCAATATCCTGCCACTGACAGTACACTAATAATGCCTGCAGAAGAGTTTCAAGAAGAGAATAAGCACACAGAGACACTTTACTCGATCTGCTCTTTCCACTATACACTCTTTTCCTCAAAGGATTTGTGCCTCATCAACTTCCTGAAAGATGAATTCTCTAGGCTTAACAGCTCCTCATGGCTTTTTGTTCTATTGATTTGTTCCTTGAATCTACATAAAATTTGATATCTTTCAGGTCTTGTGCTCATCAGTTCCACAGTTTACCTCTTTTCTTTGGAAAAAGTCATAATTTTGCTTTATTTTGAATTTGCCACTTTGAAAACCTCGCATCATTCTCCATTTTTCTGGTACTGAGAGACTGAAACACAAATGAAGAGCATTTTATCCCCTTTAAGTAATTTGTGATTTTACAGGCAACTGTTGAATCCTTTGTTAGCCATCTCCTTTCTCCAGATGAGGAATTCTAATCTTTTTTGTTTACTATAAAACTGTTCAAAAACCTTGATTGTCCTTGATTTAGGATGGGGACATGAGCTACATAGCACTCTCAAAAAGCAGGTCATCTTATTTACTTTTAATTTGCCTTTTTTCTTTGCTCTGTTTTTTTTCATTATCATTATGTTTCCTATTTGGACTGTTCATGAGCACTAAAGTGAACTAATCTATTTCTGAACTACTTAATTCTAAGATTTCTCTGCTGAAAGGCAATACTTCATTCATAACCCACCCATTTATATAAATCTAGCTTTTTTTTTTACTGTGTGCATAATTTTATACACACAGACATTATTATACGCTATTTTTACAACTGTTATTCATATACAACTGAATAGTTTCTTAAGGTCCTGCTGTAGACAGCCCTAATTTTGCTAAATTGTTTTAACACCCTTACCCTGAAGGCTTTAAATCTCATCAGCAAACTTTGTCCTTTCTCTGTTTGCCTCAATTTCCCCTTCTCTCAATTACAGACTCTCTCTTCTATTCCTTATCTCTTACCCATTAAGGGCAACCATAAAAGCACCTTTCTTCTCTACAGATCTTGGCTAAGACACTTTGTCAAATGCTTTGTAAAGCCAATTAGATTGTATCCCTTGGACCTTTACTTCCTTTGAAGGAGTTTATAGATAGGTCAGGATTTCCTTTCAGAAAAGTCATGCTGAGTCCACCTCTCAATGGCATATTTATCCACATATCTTTTTGCATTTCTTGTTACAGGTTGTACATTTTCTCCAGACTCAGTATCCTGAATCCCTCTACAGACAGGAAGGAAGGAGGGAAGGAGGGAAGGAGGGAAGGAGGGAGGGAAGGAGGGAGGGAAGGAAGGAAGGAAGGAAGGAAGGAAGGAAGGAAGGAAGGAAGGAAAGCTGTTTGAGTGCAATTTGACTGTTTTCAGAGCTCAGTTTACCAGTCTGAATAATCAGCCTTTTACCTAAGTTCTCTGCAACATGCTCCACCATAGAGATGAATTTCAAGTTATGCTTAAACTGCTGCCAGCTACTGAGGTAGAAAGAAGAATCTGTGGCCTGGGCAAAACTAAGAAATAGGAAAAGGGAAAGAAGAAATATTATCTGAACTACAGAGGATTTGTGCAAAGCCAAACCACCATTTATTACATATCTAGGAGATGTGAAAAAAAAAAAAGATCTTTGTATTATCTTTTGTGTTTACTCAGTGCCAAGCTGGCCCTGAGACTGCAAGTAAAAGTCAGAAAAAGAAGACCAAAACCCAGAGAAGATGCAGAAATTACTTTAAAAGTTGTATCTTGCTGCAACATAAGCAAACCTGAAGTTGCCATTAGTAAATATGCCACACAGATGTATTTTTGCAGGGATAGCTTGCATTGCCTCAGTCTAGTTAAAGTTCATTGTGTAACACTCCAGAAACTACAAGTCAAAGGACATTAGATCTTTCCCTCTAGTGATTCACTCAGTTGCATTGATCCATCACTAAGAAATTACATTTTCTACACTCTGAGTATTTAATTTTCATAAAACATTATCCATTTCAACACTAGTTTTTCCATTAACACCAAGAATTCTGTGAATGCTTGACAGCACTGTTAAACTTTAGAAGTTTTAATAAGTAAATTTTTCACACATATGAAAGGATAACGTAATTTATATGCTGCAATCCAAAGTGTTTCCACAAGTTGTAGGGATTCATGAAGTGAATAATTTGAGTCACATACATTTTTCAAACCAGACCTGAATAAATTCACCTTGAAGCCACTGAATATGAGGAACTACTGTTGTAGAGATGAAAAGGCAGTATGATATAAAGCCAAATGGGAAGTGTTGAAAGAGGAAGCTTGTAGTTCTATAATTCTCTAAGAATAAAGAACACAAACCCATCTTGATACACCTTCCAAAGCTTCCTCTACAACCCTGGTTGTATCCTCTGAAGAGGATAGGGAGAAAGTGGGTAGAAACCAGGTTTTCTATGTAAGATAAAGTTAGGATTCTGTGATTTTCTTTTTTCTTCTGAAATGGCATGAAAACTTCCTGTAGAAAAATGTGGAGAAATCAAATTTGATTCAATCAAATGGTATCATTTAGACAAAATCTATGCTTCAGTTTGATCCTGATCATCTAAAACTTTCAAAGCTCTTTGTAATGTAAACTTTTCTGAAATGTGTTCCAAAGCTTATTTTAAAAAAATGACTGTATCTTTTCCAGAAATACTGAAATGTTTTGTTTTGATCTTTGTGAAATACTTGATTCTATGTTGGCTTTTTTACTAAAGCTAAATCTTGCATAGTTTCCATGAGTGCATGTAAATGCATTGGCACAAATATTTAAAATAAGGAAACATCAACTTTCATCTACAATGTTCTTCAGGGAAAACCTGTCTGATTTCAGCCACAAAACTAAAACTCTTAAGAATGATTAAGAAGGTAATTGGAGTACAAGATTTCCATATATCTGCCTTGCAGATGTGGGAACATAATCGTGAAAAGCTTTTAAAGTGAGGGAAAGACAAACCTTTGGTTAAGAATCAGCTTGGTGCTATAGAAATTTCCCAACAGAAAAGTATTATGTAATTATTATATGCATATATAAAGTATTGTGTAATTATACACATATACATGTTCAGATAGGTACAAAATGTTAGGGTGGGATGATTTTTAAAACTGGTTTTATTTTGGGGAAGGAGAGGTCCTTTAAAGACTGGTCATTTGGGACTACAACAGTGATAGGAGAAGCTGATGGTTGCAATTACTGCTCTTCCTTTTAGAAAAGGAGGAGAAAGGATTGTTTGCAGAAACAGAGAGATGAAAGCATCATGGTCTGTCTCCTTGTGGAAAGGCTCGAGTGGGACGCAAGGTTTCAGGGGATGTGATTTACAGATCAGCAAAATCTTTTTGCAGCAGCACCTTCGCCTGGCGCTCATTTCCTCACTTCCATCTTCTCGCTGTTTTCCCGCCTCCTTGGCCATGCCAGCCCCGCTGTGTGAGGGCTCTGCTGTAAAACCCATTAGCAGAGTGATCTGGGTGTAAAATCCCGGATAAAGAGCCCGGGAATAGGAAGCGATTGTCGGAGAGGCTGAAAGGCGGAAAGCGCCTCAGCTGGCGCCTTCACAAAGCGCACGGGCTGCACAATTCCCCTCACAGAAAGAAACATTACAAACCAAGAGTAGGGAGAGGAACTAAAAGGGAAAGCAGCCACACAACATCTGACAACCAGGGAAATGCTGAGAAAAAGGCTGAAAGGGAAAGGCCTGCATGCGTGAGGGTAATTGGAACCAAATAAACACATCTCCCCCCTTTTCGTTCCTGCCCTGTGAGGGAAACAACATTTTACGCATTCCTCCTAAACAAGCACTTTGTGAATGTGTCACTTATTTCTGCCCAGAGAGGCAAGAAAAACATCGCGCTCTGGGAATTAACCAAGAGTAGAGTTTGTTTTCAACATTTCTTCCAGCCTTTTTTTTTCCAGCTCCTCATCTCACCTCTGCCTCTTTCTTCAGGGATCTTCCAGAAGGTTCTGGGTGGCTGCACCTGCCTCACCCCAGTGCTGCCAGCCCCCAGCCCGGTTGGAATGGGCCAGGCTTCCTTCAAGTCACATCATCATCAGAGCAGAGCCTTCAAAAGGAATTTAAATGATCCAGAGGTAGGAGTGGAGGAGGCATAGCCAGCCCAGCTGGCTCTATTTCAGACTTTAGTACATGGGTCATGTGAATGCTGAGCTCTCAGCAAATCAACCCCCTCACTCACCTTTTAAAGGGAGCACCAGGATTCCTTGGTAGCCCATTTTCCCTGTCCAAAGTTACTCCCAAAGTTGCTTCTTTATCCCCCACTCAGCCTTCCTTAAAAACTGATAGAAAAGTGTGAGTGAGGAAGCACTCAATGTTTTGTGTGGTTGGAGGTGGAGAGAAGCAAGCAGAGGATACATCTCCACTCAAGTTTATAGAATGATACAACTATTTTGGTGGGAAAAGCTCTTCCAAACTGAGCCAAACCATTACTCAACACTCCCCAAGCCCACCACTAAACCATGTCCCGGAGTGCCATATCCATATTTGTTTTAAATATCTCCAGTAATGCTGACTCCACCACCTTCCTTGGTAGCCCATTCCAATTTCTAATCAATCTCTGTGATGAAATTCTGCCTAATGTTGAACCTAACCCTGCTCTGGTGTGGCTTGAGGCCATTTCCACTTGTCCTATTGCTGGTTGCCTGGGAGCAGAGCCTGACCCTCATCTGGCTACGCCCTCCTGTCAGGTACTTGTAGAGAGTGATAAGGTCTCCCCTAAACTTCATTTTCTCCAGGCTTAACACTCCTACATCCCTCAGCTGCTCCTCACAGGACTTGTGCTCCAGACCCTTCACCAGCCTTGTTATTCTTCTTTGGATCACAAAGTTTGACAATTAATGATAAAAGCCACTCACTTGGAGTATCTGGAAGATTCAATGTAGAACTGTTTGGTTTGATTATAAAAAGAAAATCAGTACTTAAAGACTGACCTAATGGGTGTGTGGGTTTGGTGGTGTACAACATTTAGGTCCAAAAAAGTCTTTTATTTCAAAGTAGTAGAATTAAATTGTAGGAATCAATGCGAGATCTTGATTTCTCTGATGTTACTGGAATAGCTTTTGACTGCCTGGAGAAAAGGAGGAAGTGAGGCATCTGGGTTGTGCCAAAGTGGAAAGCCTGCTTTCCCAACTTCCCAAGTATAACTCAGCTGCTTCAAACCCTGCCAGCCCTGAGAGGGGCTGATGTTCAGTGTTTTGGCTTTGACAGCACTCTATGAAAAGCTCCACATCCTCTTTGTGCTCTAAAGCTATGCTGCAGTTCCTCAGTCTAAATTAAATCAAGCCTAAAAAGACTTCAGAAAGAAGTGCACAAAAAAAAAGAGTCAGGAAATTTCAAGCTGTTTTCCAGGTCCCACCTACCAGCAACAGGACCCAGAGCTGGGGTCGATTTAAAAGAAGACAATTAAAGGCATGTTTTGCCCTTGAGCACCAGACATCACCACTTGACCTCTTACCGAAGTTTTGCACGGACATTTGCTCCATGCTGGTGCTCCCAGGGAGCTAGTACCCCTCCAAACCCCCGGGCTCCTCCTGCCATCCGTGACCCCGGTGCCTGGGAATTTCACTTCCTCGTGGCTCCTCCTGCTGGCCGCGAGGAGACCCCTGACTGAGGGAGCACCAAGTCCCGTGGTGCTCAGCTATGAATCCAATGCTTCAGTGAGCAATAAGATCCCCCAAACTTACATATTTTTATAGGAGGTCCGCCACATTCCCTGGAAAGGAAGTACTCAGTGGAATATGGTGTCTGCTAGAAAGCATACAGCAGCACAGATGCTTTTTGGCAAGCACATTTCTGGACATGTACTAACTAAACTGTTAATTAAACTACCATTAATGATCAAATGCATTATAAACAAAACCACAAATGCATTTCTATAAATAAATGTTCCTCCATAGCCCAGGTTATCAGTCATACTACTTAGTGTGAGATAATGAATTCCACACCAAATTACTCCATAGTAGCCATGTCATTTTTCTGCAAACTGTTACATTTGTGGAGGATGCCTTAGCATATAATTGTGGTGAATTGGGGTTGGCGAGGGATTATACAGCTGCAGACTCTCTTTGTTGGGCTGAGCATGAGATCCAAGTCATCTAAGAGATGTTTTAATGTGCCAAGATCAATACTAGAGGGGCAGAACTTAGAACAAATGGACCACAAGGCCTAAGTTCTGCTGGTAAATCAGTCTGCTAATGACATGCCAGCGATGTCACAGCTGGTACTGGCAGTCTGAAGGGTAGAACAGCCAAAGTGAGCCGGGGTGTGGCAGCCAGAGAAGCAGAAAGGGGAGTCCAAGGGCTAGCAGTGACCTCTGAAGAGACACCTGGGAGACAGACATTTGGTTTAGGGATATGGACTCTATTCTCCAGCCTGACTGATAATCAGTGATCCAGAAAGGCAACAAGTACATGACTCTGTGCCTTGAAATGTGGAGAGTAAACAATTTAAAGTAATTCTGTAAAACCTTCATTTTGACATCTACCACAAGGACAAGGTTCCTTTCTTTACACTGCTTTTGACTGACTCTAAACTGCATATGGTACCACACTGTGAGCAGTAACAAAGCCAAAATATTCCTGGTTAATGAATGGCAACAAGTCACTGAAAGTAACTGGACATAAACTGCATACAGATTAAAATTATACCACTCCTAGTTTAACAAATGTAACCAGACATTGCTGTGGGTTCTTCCTTGGAATTCTTACTATACAAGCAACTTTGGTCAAATTAAGTTTTTAGGATACTACTGGTACATAGCACCAGCACAACACACTTCAACAGTTAAGAACATTGCTTTGCTGCTCTCCTGGCTCTGTGAAAATCCTCAACAACGAGCCACAAGCTTGCAGAACACCATGCAATGGTAAACCTGCTTGTCAGTCCACTTTCTAGGATACAGGGAACTCAGTCATATCCTTGAACTAGACTAAAAACCTGCTCCAAGATCCAGACACATGCTCTTTTTCTCCTGAAGTTTCAGTTATTTCCTCAGAAAGAAAAGGAGGTAGTTTCCCATGTAACTGAAATTTCATATTTTGTTATACTGTATCTGAAAGTGGAACTTGAAAAACTAGGGGGATGCTTAGTTAAAAGGTTTGTTGTAAAAAAGGGAGTAAATCTTCTCATTTAAGATTAATCCAAGCTCCTATTTACTGTGAAAGTCACAAGAGTGTAAGATGGCCCAAACACTAACAACTTGTACTCGTGATCCTCTGGAAAGGAAAATTTGTCAACAGACTTTCTTAAAATGTGCACATGAAGACACAGAGACAAAATTGTAGAAAAAGGTACCCATTTATTCAAGGTATGACAAGGATATTTACAGTATTAATTTGCTCAGAATAAGATCCATCCTTATGAGTTTTAAAGCAGCAATTATAAATTAATTTAAAGGGAAACATTCCAAGCATGTTTCTGTTAGATATTTTTACAAGGACAGAAACACTTTAAGGCTAAGTTGTTTTGACCTTTGCTGCCAACCACATTTATCTTGGCAAAACAATCTCAAAGACAACATTACCTTCAGGGATAGACTGTACTAAATTCAACATACAATTCTGTTCCCTCAGATGCTTTTCAAAACAGTTCACATGTGACAAAAAAGTGACTTCTGATTTAAAACAATTAAATATAAATGAGATGATCTGCATATACCCCAGCTTCTCAGAGGCAAAAGATCCACAGCAATACTTTAACCACCTCCAAAAGACATCATCAGCTTTCTTGTTGATGAAGGTACTTCAGCTTACAAAGCAAGTTGCTGCAGCCAGAGATCCGTGGTCATGTGGTGCAATCCACCTTTTCCTTCACATTATTTTTCAAGACAGAAGAACAAAACCCTTCAGGTAGCTGGTTTCTAAGGTAAATGATGAACACTGTCTGCTTTAGACAGCACTTGGTTCCCACAGCACAGACTAGTGCCCTACCACAGCAAACAGGATGAGTTGGCTAAGCTGCTGTAGTGTTATTCTCTATTTGTAACACACAACAGAGCTTTAGGAGCAATTTAGGTGAAAATTGGTTGATCTTTTGAGGTAGAGCCCACAAGTCATAGAAGTCAAACTCCTGTCTCTAAACTGCAATGCACATGCCATCAAGCAAACAAAGCCATTTTTGGTCATTTATAAAACAAAATCCACAGATTTTTCAGGTGTTACTAATTGTAAAAGAACAGCTGGGTTTTTTTTTCTGAATCATTTTGTGCCTGTTTTAAAAGGAAGCAAATGAAATATTGATACTAGTAGATTGTGGCTATTTATACAGTTGCAATGAAAAAACCCTATGTTTTATACATATAAACTTCAGAGCAACTTTCAAAAGGGTTGGTATATGAGGATTTTTTTTTTTAACTTCGAACTTTGGAAAATTCCAATTTTAACTGCATAATAAAGAAAAAAAAACAACAAAAAACCCACTCAACATCAAAAAACCCACAGTCATTAGACCTTTAGGCTACATAGCTACTTTAAACACTACATTGGGTAATTGTTTCAGGATTACATGAAAGGGAAGAGAAAGTGAAACACAACAGAAACCCTCCCTGGCTGCACAAACACAATTCACTGAACAAGCAGGCTTTGTTAGGTGAGGACACTGTAACTAAGATTATTGAAAGTGCACAATGTTTAACATTCCAACAGAAGCAGAAATGTGACCTGTGCATTAAGAAGGGACATTTATTCCAGGTTAGCCAAGAACCCTCTGTAACAACAAAGCTGTTGCTATAACCAAGAGTTGTTTGATGATAACCAGATAACCCAAGTTACAAACACATGGAGATTGGCACTTGATCTTTAGTCAGGCCCAGTCACTCTCTTTTCTCCCCAGAGACTCACATACACAGAACTTTTAAGTTTCCATTTTATTACTGTAAAAAATAAAAGTAAATCTGTAGTTCCAGAGTAAACAAAGAAAGCTTAGTTTCAAATTTTTTAAAAACAAAGCTCCAAATTCTGATAAGTTACATGTCACAGGATTCAGATCAGCACCTCAACCTAATACAGTTTTTTTTGTGAACTAAGTGTATTTCACAAAGTTTTCATGTTAGTGACAAGGGGCTACATTCTCATCAGGATACACATGTGACATGGCTCAAGGAGAACAACCTGGAGGGACTGGCAAGTCAGGTTCCAGACTTCCCCACTGAGCTCTACATGTTCAGAACCAACATTTAAGACCAAAGTTATTAAAGATTGACCTTTTGCATATTCCGAAACGGAAGGCAAATACAATCAACTAACATTTGGGTTTGAAACATGAAGATAACAATGCTGTATTTCAGCCACATATTTACAAAAATGTTTACAACAGAACTGTGTAGGATTTCCTTTTTATTGTCATAATACACTTATAGATGAATAGTCATCTTAACCTTCATGCAAAGATGCATCTCTTGTTACACAAGAAGTTTCCTGTTTGATTTTTTTGCACTCTGAGGATAGCAAGCCGAGGGTTGGGTAAATTTGGGTCACCCTTAAAAATGTAGGCCTGTTTACTCTACTACACCTTCAAAATAAGGAGGTAAAGAACAGGCACTGTTAATTCCACAAGGGTTCATTGCCTCTAGCATGTTTTCCAAAACCAACAAAAATAGTCTTGAACAGTTGTAACATGGGTTATTCCATGACTTCCCCTCTTCAGTTTACTTCCCAAACTCTGGAGTTACTTTCCTAGAAGCATACTTGCTGAGCTTCTTTTCTAATGTATCTTGTTGACTATACATTTTAAATTAAACTGTTATATAAAGAATGTAACAAGCTTTTTCCTTTGTACACAACTTAATCTTTGTGCTGAGTATTCTTCAAAAGGATTTTATAAATAATACAGTAAAAGTTTAGATCAGTCTTCCACCCTCTCGTCATTATACCATGTTGTTGCTTTCTCCAACTTTATCTACAAGCTGTGGAAAAGGAGACAAAAAGGTTTTAAGTTGATGACATATATGTACAGTGAAGCTACTCTCAAATACTGCTTGCTACTTGCACAGTTAGTATGCAACTGGAAATGAGAGTCAAGTAGTACTCACCAAGGTCTCACAGTTTAGGTTTGAGAAAACCAAAATTGTTACAACTGCAATTGTGTCTCTGCATAACATGTTTTTCTCATATAGATATTAACAGTGCAACATGAAGATGCAACAGAATGGGAAAGAAAATAGAAGAATGCAGATAACACTGCCAGCTTAATGGTTAAAACAAAACAATAGTCTCAGCCACACATGCATTAGTAGACCAAGGAAGATATTTCAACTGACCATTACTGTGGATTCTCTTCTGAGCCTACGTAGGCTTTGAATAAAACATTAACAATTATCTTTTAAAAACAAGATTTAACCCTGTTATGATCAAATTAAATATGATTAAGATCAATTGACAAATGAAACATTCAATTGATCATGAACTATGAGCCACAAACTTAGCCTAACTGTGGGACTGGAACAGATGATCTGGAACACTTGTTTTTAAAAACCAGCCTGTATGCATCTAAGTTATTCTCAGTATTATTTTTTAGTAATACATATGAAAACTGTTGCTTACAAAACTAGTATTACAAATTCTTATATTAAAATACATACAAAAATTAGCACAGTAAAAGTAGTTGACTGACCCTAGATTAGCATCTTTCTGTTAATTGTCTTCAAATCCCTGGCCATTTGGTTAAAAAATGGGAAACTCCATTTGAAAAAGTACAAATCTTAGTAATAAAAAGATAATACCCTGATGCAGTGGATCTTAATAAATATATCTGATGAATGACTATGCATCCTGAGAATTTGTGGGTTAACCATACAAGCTTCAACTTAATATTGAACTCCACTGTTTGCTTTTACAGGCAACTCTTCCTAAGTTCACCCAAATAATGCACCACGAATGGTGTCCTCCTCATTGTACAGACAGGAGAAGAGGCCCAGGGCAGTGGAAGGATTCACCTCTCTGGTCACCCAGGGCCAGCAGTGAAGCAGGAAGAACCCCAGCATTCCTAGTCAAAATGCAGGGCTCTTCCCACTTCACTACCCATGAGCAGGGGCAGCTTCTGCAAACACATCCTTTTGTTCCTTTTATACTTGGAACTCTCTCCCTGGGAATGAATGTGATATGTATGGTGCAAGAACTGTACAGGAGAGTGTTTGAAGTCATTGCTCCAAAACTGTATTTGCTTTATTTTTGATGCAATTCTACAAGTTCTATATCAGTGGAATAAAAACCAGAAAACATGCTTCAGGTTTTGCATGAAGTACCCAACTTACCGAGCTTATACCAGGTAAATTCAAGAGAGATCCAAGAACTGGAACTCTTCTAATAAAGCCAACCACCACAGGAAAGAACCCCCTTTAGGTAAGACATCAGAAGATTGTATTAGTTTTTATAATTGAGCTTTTCTTGTATTGCTATAACATGAAATAAATAACAGGCAATTTTTAAACCAAGATTACGTAAAATCTTGCAACTTATTAGCAGCAGACTTGTTTATCAAATATATCAATACACATTCATCAGAGAAAGGAGAAAACCAGGAAAGAAATGGTGTATTTTGAAATGGATTTAATTTTCTTCACAGCTGGCAACTCGCAGTCAGCTCATGAAAAAACTCAAGCAAGAATACCCAACTTAGTCAACAAAACTGATTTCTCAAAATTAGCATACCTATTTTGAGATAATTCCTCTCTGTATTATAGAAAATACATCCAAGACCCAATGTAGAAACAAGTGAAGTTAGTTCTGAGTAAGTAAAACCATTAAAACCTCTTTACATTAACTAAGGAAAATGAAGCATGACAGAGTTGTGTATTCATTTATTTCCCACATTGAAGTCAGTGGTCTGAATCATGACCCTGGTGATGTTGTCTGGCATAGCTGCTATGGTGTAGCCCCTGCACTGTCCACCGAATCTCTGCAGCAGAAAAACAAATTTTCTGTGGCAGTATCTCAGCTGTTTGCAGCCAGCTGGCATTCCCAGCAATCTCATGTTGAGCATTCCCTGCATGGAATAAGGATTAACATGCAATGAGGCCTCAGCCACAGTGAAACAGTGAAGTTTCACAAATCATCCTTTTCACAACACTGCTAGACCTATTTGCAGGGTAATATCCAAACCAATAAAGGGGAGGTTTAGAGATTTTTAATTTTTTTTTCAAAGACCAGATCATTTCAGCAGCCCAGTAAATTGTGAGGCAGGGCATACAAACCACCTATAAGAGATTAAAAGAACCGTGTCCAAGAATAAGGACTAGTCAGCACAGTAGGGATAATATTGTCAGCCATAACTCTGCAAGGCTATCATCTGAACAAGGTTCCAAAAGCATCTTACATTACAGCAATTGAACCATAATAGCCAGGGCAGTTTTCTGCTATGCAACCAAGCAGCAGGGTCCTGAGGAACAGTAGGAAATTATGCTTGAGAAAAGACTTCATTTGTAACTTCTTCAGGAAGGAGAAACAACATGATGGTTGAACTGAACAAGACTGCAGCAAAACAAAAAGCTTTGCTTGAAGTAGTCACTAGCCAACCTCATAGCAAGGGATTTGGATTCTATCAACAAATAAGCCCTGGAAAAGATGGCCACAGAATCATGGAATCATCAAGGTTGGAAAAGACATTTAAGGTCATTCAATCTAAACCAGGAGTCTCCAGATGCTTTAAATTAAAACAGGTCAGATAAACATTCACACCTGGAATTATCCATCCTTGTTGATTCCCTTCAGGCTAAGGGATAGTCCTAGGGACAAGTATTGATCTTTTATAAACTTCTCAACAGTCTTTTACCTTGCAAGCACCACTAGATAATCCAGAACCATACCTGCTTAGACATACCAACTTACAACTCTTCTGAGATCTTTTAAAAGGAAGGTGTTTTGTTGGAAACACATTCTACTTGCTTTGTACTGGCTGATTAAACCAAGCACTACATGCAAGAAGTGACAATGTATTCATTGAAATACTGTGATTATCAAAGCACTTGGGGTGACAGAATTCAGAGTAACAGAGAGCAGAATAAGAAGAAATACATTAAAACCACAAAATTAATTTTCTGAAATTTCACTGTCTCCAGTAGGAGCCAAGTTCAGATTTGTTTTTAAAAATAACCATTTTATCTGAACTCAATACCAGATTAACATACAATTTTACTGAGTACAAAAAGAGCACCATGAGAACAATGGTTTCACTTTGATTAATAAGAACAGCATTATTTAGCCATTTTACCAAACACTTCAGGGTCAGAAATTTGATCAATAACCATTAGTGAAACAGTCTGCATCTGAACAGAAATCCAAGAACAACCAGAAGCCTCCCTTTCTACTTCTTTACATATTTTTTCCTTTGTTCTGTAGGAAAGCATAGAACTTCAACCATGGAAATAAAGATAAAAGTATAGATATCTCTGCAGGTTGTAACAAGTCAAATTCTTTCACCATTACAGTTGCATTTATGAAGAACTTAAATGACACATTGTGAAAGTTATAACATGTTTCAAGATTTCTGTTAAAAATAATAGAATTTCAGTTTTTCCTTAACTCAGTCAAGATACTGCTAACCCAAAAAAGCAGTTCTGACTCTAAGGCACAATTGTAGTGACACATGACAGGAAACATATTTTCCCTGGGCTGCTATAGTGATGAAATGGTAAGATTATAGACCTAGGATGGTAGTAACTAAATATGTTGCCCCATTTGTTGAAGAAAAGAACAAACTCCCCATCAAAAAAAGTACCAAGTACCCCTTTTCCATGAGGAGATACTTAAACTTTATACCATTAAGAATTTGGGCTCCTACATATTTTGAAGATTTACAATTCTTTGGTTAGACATCAACATGATCGAAGTCACTTTGGTAAATGCCTCACAAACATTAGGCAGATTTGAATCTTGGAAAAATACTTACCAACTTGTAAATAAACAATTTCATATAACACCTGTCCAAAAGGAACATTTAAAGGATGCTGCTTTGTCAAGTCTAACACAGAAAAACTACATGAATACATTTTTTCCTAGATAAAGTTAAATAAAGTTGTTTCCAAACAAGACTTACCTGAACAATAGGAAGAACCCATAAATTTCAAGGATCATTCCTATTAAAGGCCAGCCAATGAGAACTATGAGCACACCACCCAGGAAGAAGCCCGTTGCTTTCATTTTATGTTTTTGAAAGAAGAATCTAAATGTTCTTTCTAAACCAATAACAAAAGACAAGCCAGCCACAAATAAAACCTAGAAAAGACAAAAACAAACCAAAGAAAGAAAACTAATTATGTTCCCAAGTACAGGATGCAAACACACCCATATATATGTATTTTACAAAATTAGACAGCTTTTCTTGCACAACTTCTTTTAATTTAGTTGGTGACAATGAATTTACTGTTGATTTGCTTTTGTAAGGTCCATCTTAAAGCAATTGTAGCTCTCAGCTGCTTGAAAGTAAAGAGTCTATCCTTTGTGGTGTCTGCCAAACACACTCAAGACAAAAGACCTGCAGACCACAGTTGTATCTGCCCTGTCATACACACAATCTTTACCACAAGTGGTGCTGAAGCTTGGTATTACTGACAGCAAAGGTTCCTAAAAACTAAGAACACACATAAAAGCACCTCTGTTCTGTGCCACTGACATCTTAAACAGCTTCTTCTGACCTACTCATAATGCAAAGCCAGAGAAGGGAAAAGCTGAACAGTTGTTTCTTACTGTGTAGAGCCTTTTTACTGTTTATTTTTTTGTTCCAGTATAGACTAAACACTATCACACTGGTCCCAACTAGTTAGAACTGTTTCTGGTGTCCTGCAGCAACAGGACTCAAATTTATTTCTGCAACATTTTTGCTCAGAAAGCAATAGTATCTCAGATTTTACCCAAGATTGTTTTTCTTAGAACCTCCTGCCCTTTCTGATATAACTTTGTTTTTTAATAAAAACAACTCTCTGCAAGGATACAGTACCTTTTCTTGCATTATCTTTGGTTACCACATAGCCTCTCATTGTCTCTTCCTACCTACGTTTTCATTTTCCCTAAACAGGATCTCGTATTTCCACCTTACATTTGGAAAAGAAAAAATAAACATTATTTAATTTTTCACTCTTCCACTGCACACTTGATTTGATGGTTCATAACAATGCTTCAACTAATGCACCCAAATTCAGATACACAATTTTATATTTCCCTTTAGGGAATCTCAGTATTTGACAATGAAACTGATCTGTTTGGCTGCAGACTTTTAGACATCAGCAAAAGAGGGGGTGAACCTGTATCAACCACGCTGTGCTTTGGCTGGCTGGCAAAGCTGAGAACAGCAGAGGCACAGATTCTCTCACATGCAGAAAACACCCTGTCACTTTATATTTGGATTGGAAATGTTGTGTACCAGAACTAGGATTTCTTTTCTGTGCTGCTCTGAGCAACAACTTTGATTTGGTAAAAGCTGAAGATACCGAATTTCTCTTTTGTGCAAGAGGTGTGGCTCTTCTAAAGCCAGAAGTGCCAGCAACTCATACTTCTTTCCTCATACAGCACTGTAAAGCTACATTTGCTAGCACATACTTTATGATTCTTATCCAAATAGATACTTCATCTGACAGTTATCTTAGAGGATCAAAAAAATCACATTTGCAGCAGCACAACAACTGTGGAACAAGCTGCTTCTTGTCTACCAACATCCCACAGGCCTGACCTAAGGTGATATTTTCACATCAGTGTGAGCTGTTCTAACCTCAAGCAGGAAAAATGATTCATTTCTATCACTGAGCACAGCTCCTCCTTTATATCAAATCACCACAGTAATCTCTGTCATGCAGCTTCAAACTGATAACATACAGTTCTATTTTTAGTTTATCTATAATAGATCACATACTTGATTCTAAGTAGTGCAAAAAAGGCACTTACATTTCCAATAGCCAAAAGAGCTTTGTCAAAGAAGAGTATCATTCCAAAGAAGAGGAAAAACACTCCAAAGCCTGTTAGTCCCATTCCAATCTCTGTAAAAGAAGCAAATTTAGGCATATAACAAAACATGGTACCGAGAAAAATCATGGATAAAAATTGGGGAAAATATTAAAACATCCAATCCAAAGACATTTTAAATTTAGAACCTTCCCTGAGTGTACAAATGTCATAAATCTTGTAGACACCAATTACTTCAACAGAGAGATCTTTGGAAGCTGCTTATCAAAAAGGTCCATATTTGGAGCTGGACAATGGAATTGAATGTAACCAAAAGTAATCATGCATACATACACATGGCAAAGACATATGTCTCTTTTGATTAATTGCTAGTATGGAAAAAAGGATTGTTTTGCAAAGAGATAATGAAACTTTGCTTTCCAGATTACATTAGTTGGTCAGAACACGGTACAAATAACATCAAGCTTGTGGGTTTGACTCCTGTATGGGTCATTCACTGAAGAGTTGGACTCAATGATCCTTGTAGATCACTGAGTGCATCCTTGTGATCCTTCTCTTTCAACTCAGAATACTCAGGGATTTGCAGATCTTATCCCATTAACTTTACCATAGTAATGTAAATACCCAGGTCCTCTCCATCCTCCTGAAACCTCATGTTCCATCTCCCATGACCTTGCATAGCAGTTCCACTCCCTCCAGTTTCCAGGTGGAATATAGCTTGGATGAATCCTGCAGGATTTTTCCAAGTTACACATGTGCTGACAGCTATCAAACACTAGTCTGGGTCTCCAGACAATTGCCAGTTTTCACAAAACTGACAGATACTAAATAATGAGGGATTAATGTTTAATTATAATTTCCATGCTTCATATTTAATTTTTATTAATTAAATGGTAGATCTACATTACACATAGATACAATATGTCTAGACTATTAGTGTTGCATAGCAGTTTCATTTTATAAAATTTTTCATTTTATGATCCTAATTTGCAAATTTTTTAAAAAATATCTTTTGTACTTAATATATTTGCTTATATTATGGACTAGGCAGTGTTGGGTTAACATCTGGGACTGAATGCTCTTAAGGGATTTTTTCTAGTCTAAACAGTTCTATAAACTTTGAGCTCTGCAAAGGATGCTCCAGAAATGCAGGGAAGCCAAGAGTAGGATGGAAGGTTTGTATGAGCTAGAAATGTCAAGCTATGATTAAAACTACCATTTGACAATTGCCTCTAAAGTATCCTAAAGACTGCTATTAGAAATACATCCTGCTTTTAATTTTAAATCTCTAAAGCCTTCCTTTGACTCTCACACAGACTGAACAGGAGAGAAAAACCAGGAATGGAAGCAACAGGGCTGCAAAAATATGCATTTATTATTGCTTTCCTCATGACCAGACAATTTAGAAGCCTAGAGGACACAAAAACAGCTTAGCAAAACCAGCCCTACTAATATGCCTGTACTTAAGTGCATTTCAAAGGTCCAAGTAGTTTTGCATAGCCTGTCCTGAAACAACAAAAAAACCACATCCACAATCACAGCCCTCACTGCTACTGTTGCCTACATCGACCTCAATATATTTTAATTGTACTTTGTGTTGATGTAGTTGGTGATTTGCTGTTGCTTGATGAGCTTGGGAGTAAAGGAGCACAATTATGTCTGTTTCAGGACTTCCAAGTAGTTACTGGAAATAAATTTCAAAACAGCTCAGATATTTGTTACATTCCGATCCCCAAACTTTTCTTAGGGCTCGGGCCTCAGCAAGGCTACAGAGCACAAGCTGTTAGAGCTGTAGTTCTATGGTGTTGCCTACCACTTTAAATTGTTATTATGAGCATTTAACACCCCACAATTAAAACCACTAAGTAACTCAATGCAATCAATTTACAGGCACTCTCCGTCCTTGTTTAAAATGAAAAATGGAATTGCAAATTGTATTTTCAATGGATCTGCTGACTGAAGGCAATGTAACAATTGCAACTGCCCTTTTCTCCAGTACTCTTTACTTCAGAACAGCAGAAACAATCTATTTTCTGGAATGAAAACACTTAGAGGCAGGACTCCAGAGGAATTACCAGCTGCCAGCAAGATAAATATGCAGTCATGGGAAGTGACTCCTCCCACAGACATGGCTCAAGGTATGGATCTGGCAAGGAGGCAGAGGCCAACTCCCAACAGCTGCTGCAATTACTCCTCTGATACTTCTCTAATCGCCCAAAACGTGTTTGTAATCACTTCTGCCACAATGGATTCTGATTCACTTCAGAAGCTGCCCATATTCTCTGGTTAGTGGAGGGAGAAGGAAAAAAGAGAAATGAATGTTCTTCTCATTATCCCAAAATAACTGCTGCAAGATGAATGGTCCAGGACTATTATTCTCTGGTGCTGATATATCAGCAAAGGGTGTTACTGACTTGATTTGTATTAGAATTTGGAAATATATTTAAGTACACTTCTTAGATGAAGGAAAAGAAAATCTGATGGCATTTTGTATAAAATCTTTTCAACAACAAACTGAATATTTATAGAGGGAGCAAATTATTTTTAAATGTTTTCTCCTGTGCCAGAAGAGCTTTCCCACATTAGTCAAACTAAACATATCAATGCCTAGAAATGCAGAAACACACACTAGCCAGGTTGTATTTATTCTGAATTATTATGATTTCCTGAGACAAGGGAGAAAAATCTTCATCCATGTTTCTCCAGAAATTCCATAAGCTGTGCAAAACTACTGCAGCACTGGGTCAAAAAAGCTTAGTAGATATTAAGATTCAAAATTAAGATACATTGCTCATGAAAGATTAGGGCAGACAATGCATATCCCCAGTCTTTTATATTGCAATATATAGAGCAAAATAAAATGGAATTGTGTGCTATGGGCTGTTAGAAGACAAAAACTAATACAGTTTATACTCAATGTATAACTACTATTTTGCTAGCACTATTTTTTAGTATTGAGAATTTCACTTGGGAAAAACTAAGTGCATTCTTTTGCAATTACTGGTGGTTTATAACACCATTATGTTCTAGACTACAGATGCAGAATTAACTTGCCAAATATCAACTGGTTCTCTCTAAGTATTTGTCACACTGCTCCACTAGTGACTCTATGGCTAACTCTGTATTTTTTCAGACAGCAGTGAATTTTAAAATATCTGATGAACTGTATCAGAATTTCAGAAAAACTGAAAAAACCCCCAAACCTTAAACCTCCTACATGTCAGAATATTTTACTTAATACTCTTGTCTCTGACAGTTAAAACCAACAGTCTTAGCACTGGAAATAGCTGAAGGTCCCACATGAAGAACTAAGCAAAAGAAAAACATTAAGTCTCTTTCTGAAGGGATTTTTATTTTTTTGCCCAATGAATACTCCAGACAGGAAGTTAAGGGCAAAAGAAAAGCCCACAAGGGTTTAATCAATCAGAAATCTAAATCGATAAAGATTTAGATAACAGTAACAGCACAGTATCTGAATATCTCAAGAAATCATTGGCCCTGAATGCTGCTAAACTGCTGCCTATCTTCATCCTTGGCCTTAACTGGCTCTCCAATACCTCCATTTCCAGTATCCTGTTATCAAAATTAGCTATTTTAGCCTTTTTTTTTTTTCTAAATTTTTCACACCCTCCTTCATAACTGATGCTGTGGTGCTTATCAGGCAGACTGATTTCCTTCTGTGGCAATCATACCAGCAGTGCACCATACATGAGATGGTAATTTAAATGAAAGGCCTATCATCATGCTTTACCTTGCAGCTTAAGCTGTTATCACAATCACAATTGTTAGGGCTGGAAGGATCCTCTGGAGGCCACCCAGTCCAACCCCCCTGCCAAGTCAGGGTCACCTGCAACAGGTGATAAAGGAATGTGTCCAGGTGGGTTTGGAATGTCTGCAGAGAGATTCCACGCCCTCCCTGGGCAGATGTTACAGGGCTCTGCCACCTTCAGTGTAAAGAAGTGCTTCCTAATGTTGAGATTAAACTTGTGTTTTACTTCATGGCCATTGCTCCTTGTTCTGTTGCTGGGCACCACTGAAAAGTCTGGCACCGTCCTCTTGGCACCGATTTGAGATATTTGTTAATGAGATCCCCTCTCAGTCTTCTCCAGAATGAACAGCCCCAGCTCCCACAGTCCTTTCTCATCATTGATGCTCCACACCTCTCATCACCTTTATTCCCCTCCACAGGACCCTCTCCAGTAGCTCCTTGTTTTTCTTGCCCTGAGGAGCTCGGAACTAGACACAGCACTCCAGATGTGACCTCACTGGGGCCGAGTACAGGGACAGGATCACCTCCCTTGACCTGCTGGCCACACTTCCCGATGCCCCCCAGGATACCACCGGTCTTCCTGGCTGCCAGGACACACTTGTGAACTTCTTTACTTTGATTTCTTTGATCTCTCTTTCCAAGCACTTCAGTGAAAACAAAATTATGGCCACATACAAGTATTTTTACTTTTTTCTGCTTCAATGACTTGTCCTCACCTTGAAGCCCCTTCAGTGTAACCTGCAGATGTTTGGTGTTGGACCAGCCAGAACAGCACAGTAAAGCTATTTAGATATTCAGTGGTTCCAGACCACTGATGTCCACAGGGAGGTACAGAGATAATGCACCCTGTACAGTCGATCTACATGTTACTTTGTTTACTGTTCAGCTTTCATTCATTCATTCTTTCACAGTGATCAGTCAAAGTGGGATGGGTATAAACCCACAGACAGGCTAGGTTAGATAACAGGAAGAAATTTCTTCCTGTAAGGGTGGCCAGGCACTGGCACAGATTGTCCAGAGAAGCTGTGGCTGCCCCATCCCTGCAAGTGTTCAAGGCCAGGTTGGATGGGGCTCTGAAAAACCTGGGACAGTGGAAGGTGTTCCTGCCCATGGCAGGGGGTTGGAGTGAGATGATCTTTAAGGTCCCTTCTAACTCAGGGCATTGTGTGATTCCGCCACACCACACCACAGCACACTGAGCACTCGCAGCTCCAGACAAACGCCGGCCGCGCAGGTGACAAGAGCTCTCTTAAGGGCGAAGGACCATGCCAAGTGCTGTCCTGCCGCTCTCCATCCCATCTTCCCTTCCGTGCTCCCCGCCAGCTCCCGGTACCGCCGCGCCTTCCACTGCGGGGATGCGGCCGTGAGAGCTCCCTCCGCCCATGTCTGCCCCCTCTACGCCGCGAGCTCCAGCCGGTCTCCAGGGCCCAGCCGGACCCTGCTCGGCTGCTCCCGGGAGGCCACGCCGCGGACAAAGGGTGCGGGCCCAGCGAGCCCGGCCGCCCTGGGATCCCCCAGCCCCCGACATCCCCAGCCCCGCAGCGGGTGACCCCCTCNCGGGCGCGCGCGGCGCAGGTGGGAACCGGGCCGTGGGGCCAGAGCGGTGAGGGATGAGGGAGACGGGGTAAAGGATAAAGGAGCGCGGCTGGCACTGGCGCTTGGGGCGGCTGTGGGAGTTATCGGCCCGAACCTGTACTGAGCCCCCTGCACGGGAGGACACGGCAGCGAGGGGTGCGGTGTCGTCCTGCTTGCCCTGGCAGCCTCTATCCCTTCCTCTATCCATCCCGCTCCATCCTGCATCCGCCGAGCGGGGGCTTCCCCGCCTGTCCATGCATCCGTCCGTCCGTCCTGCCCCGTCCTTCAGCCTTACCCAGTAGGTGCTTCCGGCCTGGCGAGCACCGTGTGGGTGAGGAATGCTGAGAATATTCCACTGTATATATTTGTATATATGTTCCATGTAATAGTCATGCTATACGCGTGTGAATATTCCCATGTTGGAGTAGGTTGCCGAAGGATATGGTGGAGTTGCTATCCCTGGAGGTGATTAAGGGGCGTCTGGATCTGGCCCTGGGTGATGGAAAAGTGTTTTATTCACGTATCATTTTTAATATATATCCCCCTCTCCATTTGTAGGAGTAGGAAAGATCTTTGTTATGGTGGAATCAGCAGATAGTGAGGATGTGCTGAATTTATTCCCTTTCACCTTCCACTGGACTTTGTTTTCATCTGCATAATAAATCGTTCAGAATGCAATAACAGAAAATATAAAGCTTTTTGAGTTTGGTGTTAATATATAATATGATGTAGACTGTTGTTAAAAGCATTAGCCAATAAATGCAATTCTGGGTTCATTTCACTGATGATCTGTTCATAATTGATCCCCCTTCTCTAAACCAAACCACGTTTTCACTTCCTCCTAACACATCATCTAGATGTTAGGGTGGCTGCCTTTTTAAGGGGCACAATATAATGTGTTCAGACTTTTCTGTAAAATAATCGTTGAAGAGATCAAAAATGATAATGGACACTTGGTGAGTGACTGGTCTATGTTATAGCATTCCTCTTGCAAGAAATGTATGATTTGGTTAAAGTTCACTTGGATTCATTTAGAAGCCTGGCAGACTCTGGGCTTGGGAATTGGTTGTGAGTTTGTGCTTATCCATCTAGTGGGGCTTCTTTATGTAAGCAAATTAAATTAACCAGTTAATTAAATTAAATTAACTTAAACTGTTGCATTAACAGCTCTGGTAATGAAGAATCTCCTGCAGTAAATTTGTTCTAAGTTGAGATGGGTTACTTATAAAATATATTTTTAAATGTATTTGTTTCATTTTCTTTTTAGTAACAGTTGCTTGTTTAAATAAGATCTCCTAAAGATAACGTTCTTTAATCTCCAAAGATGACAGCTGTTGCAGGTAATCCATAATTAATATTCTATATGTTCATTTTGCTTTCTCTTAGCTAACAAGACACATTCATGTGATATTTCTTTTATATATATATATATATATTTAACTTGATTATTATTTATATGAAGTTAATTATGCAGAAAAGAGTTTGTGGGATATGTGTTATTATACTTAAGATTTGAAGAAAAAAATTATTTTACTCGATAACTTTTTATTTCTTAGGTAAAACTAAACCAAAATTCCCCATCTCTGGAAGTGTTCAAGGCATGGTTGGGTGGGGCTCTGAGCAACCTGGTCCAGTGGCAGGGGAGTTGAAATGAGATGAGCTTTAAGGTCCCTTCCAACCCAAGCTATTGAATGCTGAAAATGAACTTTGTTAAGGAAATTACTTGGTTTTCAATATTTTTAAAGTATGCTTCACATTTTAAGATACTCTTAATTAACTCTTTTCTGCTGGGTGGGCATTTAGGAAGACAACTGTCATCATTTTGTGCTATCTGAAATGAAGCTATTTTTTCCATATCACACAGTTTTGTTTCTGTAACTGTATTATCATATCTGCTCTGGATGGGCCAAAATCTCTTGGGTTCCCTAGATGTAGGGGAGGAAATATTTTCTTCTTTTGCATTTCTGACCTGGCTCTGGAATAGTGATACGTGCTTGGTGTGCAGGTGTTACCTGTTAATTCTTTTAAACTCCAGGGATTGGATTCTAGAACACAGTCTGCAATTCACACACATTTATATTGGGATGGAAAGAGGAAAAATCCTGCCAAAGAGTCATTTGTGTAACCCAAGCCTTTGGGGAGCATTTGCTTCACTTTCATGTGTGAAGGATGGCTTGTGTTTGTATAGAAGCATTTTCCCCCTGTTTCCAAACCTTGTTATTCAGCAGATCCTCTTGTTCTGTGCAGGAGGAAAATCTTGGTGCATGAAACATAGCTTATTGCTAATGGCCCTATTTTCAAATCCAGAAGAATTTGAGGTTAATGTTGCTTCTCATATAAATAAGTGCTTTCTGTTAGCAATTTGATCATGTTATGCTTATGTTGGGATTGGCTGGAGTACAATTAAAACAATTAAAACTAGCATTAGCACATGGCTGGCTGTAATTTCTACTGTGCCTTCTCCTTGCTTTTCTCTGCAGTGCTAGAAGAGGTGCTGGTGTCCATTGAGAATGAGCTGCAAGCAGTGGAGATGCAGATACAGGAGCTTGTGGATAAGCAGCAGGAACTCCTCCAGAAGAAGAAGAGAGTAAAGAATCTGATAAAACAGTCCTCAGGAGACTTGGAGGCAGGTGGAAGTAAAGACACTGAAAGCTCAGCTGAGGAATGGAACAAAATAGGTTTGCAGAGTCATATTCTAATATTTTAATAGAAAGGTGAACTAATTTAGTAGGGGAAAATGCACTTATGCAAAGTTTTGTTTGGATAATGATATTGTCCTATTTAATTCTCATCAGCTGGCTGACATGCCAGGGTAATGGGATGATGTTTGTACTTGTCTCATTGAGCATTCCTAAACACTAATCTTGAGTTGTTCTGGGCAGAATTACATGTTCTGTCTGAATTGCCTGTTATAATTCTTTGCTTGTTGCAAAGTCACACTTTGATCTGATTTGCTCTTAGAATCCCAGAGTAAGTTTTTACTGCAATATTTGTATTCTAAATGCTTTAATTATATTGCAGTACTTATCCTTGTTTGTGTTCTAAAACAAATTGCTCTGGATTTTCTCAGGATCTGTTAATGACAGTTTTGCACTTTGAGTTGTTTTTTGATGGTTTTGTGTTTCCTCTTGCATGAGTGGGTAGGACATTGGTAGTGTTTGTGATGGATTATGTAGCCTCATGTCTTACCAAATTAATGCAAATTAGATAGATGCTGACTTCTAAAAATAACCTAGAATACATTATTTGTGTGTGATTAGTACAAGTGGCAAGTGTCTTCTTGGTGGTGTGAGGGCTGCTGTATTTTGAGTTAAATGTTAACTGAAGTCCTGAATAGTTGGTGGTTCTTGGCCATGTTGTACCTTGCCAAATTTGACTCAGATATTTTGATTTTTTTTCTCCTATTAAATTTAATTTTCAATTTGTTAATGTCTATATCTATTATATGCTATCTATATTTATGTTTTTTGGCTTTTTTAAAAAATGAAATTAATGTTTTACTTGAATCCATGTTTATCTGCATTTGAGGAGTATTATGCATATGTAAGAATACTGATACTTTATCATTGCAAATTATGCTATTGAAAAAATAATTTGGTTTGTGTAGTTCTATGCTTAATTCTTGCCTCCTGTGCTTTGAAAATTAATGTCTTTGCAATCAGATGCTGTGTATGTATTAAACAGGAGCAGCAGTTAAATTTGTTCCCAGTTTAAAGCTCATGGAAGTCAGTGGGAGGCTTTTCTGGGTTTCAGAGAGCCTTGGATTTTTAACTGTGCTCTTTGTAAATTTATTTGCAATGTCGCCTCAAGACCCAAAATTAATTCTTGCCTTGCATGTGGTGTAACCTGAAGC
Source organism: Anthoscopus minutus (assembly GCA_013399455.1). Taxonomy (NCBI): domain Eukaryota; kingdom Metazoa; phylum Chordata; class Aves; order Passeriformes; family Paridae; genus Anthoscopus; species Anthoscopus minutus. The sequence continues at coordinate 41,296 of VWYI01002101.1, read as the reverse complement.
TCTCACAGCTTTTCTGCATTTTAATTTTAATAGTACCAAAAAGATGCATCAGGAAATATAATTTAAGTTTTTACTATATTGCAAAACTTTAAAAATGCAGTCTTTAGCTCTTTATTGAAGAAAAGAAAAATCTATTATGACCATGTGCTTTTGGTGATTCTGGAGAAGATTAAACAAATTTTTCTCCTTTTTTTTTATTTTACTTATTATGCTTATTACTGATGGAATATATGAAGAAATTGTATCCCTACTTCTTTATACTATTTGTAATTGCTGCATTTGTATGAGGGAAGCATTTGAGTAACTATTGTAGGACTCAGTGTCTGGTTTTATTTATTTTCAGGGTGAGATTCTAATTTCTAGTTGTTTTGGACTAATGAGTTAACATGATCATTAGCACTCTGAAGTTAATCTGTTTTGAGTTTTTCACATTAGTTCATATCCATGTGCAATAAGAGCTTTGGTCTGGAGTGAACTGTGTTGACAATTTGAGTTTTCAGAGGTCCACCCTGGAAAATGGTGTATCCAGGCTCAGGTTGTGTGAGGCTTTTCCTGTGCCATTATGAGTCTCTAAACACTTTCCCAGATCTAAAATTGTGTCACTGACAGATTTAGTTATTGAATATGTAAATTACCCCTCCTTCTTATATTCTAATTTGATTATGAAAAGTGTTTGTTGAGTTGGTTTTTTCCCTTAACAGATTTTCCATGGTATGAGAAGATAAAAACTGCACTGCAGAGCAAATTTAAACTCCAGAAGTTTAGATCACTGCAACTTGAAACAGTAAATGCTGCAATGGCAGGAAAGGATATATTTCTTGTCATGCCTACAGGTGGTGGGAAGAGCCTTTGTTACCAGTTACCAGCTGTCTGTTCTGATGGTATGTAAGGGAAGAAAAAAGGACATAATATAAAGAATTAGATTTATTTTCTCCCTTTTGTAGTTATTTGGAGAATGAACATTATTTGGTGTGGATTTTGTTTGGTTGATTTATTTTTAATAAACCATTGCATTGGAAGTTTACTTATTTACAGAGGCCAAATTTACCACTACCTGTCACTGCTTAGTTCTGTGGTAAATCAGCACCTCATGACCCAGATATCCAGCTTGTTTTGTTTTGTACATTTTTATACTCTTATCTGTTGAACTTAGGTTGTTGTTTGTGATCTAGACCCTAAGAGGAGGTGTATGTTTTGGACATTTAATAAGGATTATCCCTATGTGATCTGGCATTCACTTGTCAGCTATCTAGAAGGGGAATCATCTGCTGTGTATAAAGCTTAAGCTTACATTTGGCAGTTTCTTCAGAGGAGGGCTGATGTAAAAAGAATTAGAGGAGATATTTGTGACATCTGACCTGCTGATTGCTTGTTCCAGGTTTCACACTGGTGATATGTCCTTTGATATCGCTTATGGAAGATCAGCTCATGGTTTTGGAGCAGCTTGGTATCTCTGCAGCTTTATTAAATGCCTCAAGCAGCAAGGTGTGTTTTAAGTTCATGTGTTTTGTGTTGTATGTGCTGGTGTCTCCCCTCTCTGTAGTTACTTGTGAATATTGAATGGATGAGACAGATTTATCAGCTTATGCTTTTCTAGCAACAATATCTGGCCAGGAGGGTGCTGTGATATGGGTAAGGTGGTTAAGTATCCTGTGTTCACATTTTAGTGACAACAACACATGGGAACCAACACCTTCTGTGGAATAAATGCATTCCTTGGGGCTGTTTGAAGGATATGAAGTATCTTGGGCTGATGTGTGTTGTAAATTTTTACTCAGTTCCTAGACTTGGAGTAGATGATTTTTGTCCTCTACTACCATGTTGAGCAGTGCAGGCTTTTACATATAATTATTTATCTCTTACTATAGGGTGGTAAGGTGTTTGATTCAGAGGCCAAGAAGCAACTTACTTCCCAGTGTCTTACTAGACAATTTCCTTTATACAGTTATTTTCCTGACTAGCAGAAGGCCGTGGTCATTAACTTGACACTGGATTTGATAAGTCAGTGGCTTGATGCAATGTGCCAAACTTGAAGCCTACTTTGATGCAGAGCACTCTGAAAACTCAGTAATAAAAACCACTGTTGTGTGCAAGGAATTATTTTACAGTTTTAGTATCACAGAGATGTTTGGTGCATTGTGTACTTTACGATGAAGTAAAAACACGTATTGAACACTTTGCTTCTTCAGAGTTCCATCATGGATTTTCTAAGTGTTAAAATGACCATTTTATATATAGTGATCTTCTACAAAGGCTTATGGTGGTCAATACCGTAGAACACTTTATCAGTCTCTGTTAATTACACCTTATGAATTGCTAATCACCTCTTAAGAACCTTAGCACTAAGCAACTTCAGTGTGTTGTCCCAGTTTGTTACTCCCCGCTGTCTCATTTTGTTTTGAACAGGAACACGTGAAGTGGGTCCACATGGAAATGCTGAAGAGGAATTCAGAGCTGAAGCTCATTTATGTGACCCCTGAGAAGATTGCAAAGAGCAAAATGTTCATGTCCAAGCTGGAGAAGGCTTATCAGGCTGGGTGCCTGGCTCGCATTGCCGTGGATGAGGTGCACTGCTGCAGTCAGTGGGGCCATGACTTCAGGCCTGGTATGCTCCTCAGAAATGCCCCTTGCAGGGCTCTTCAGGGGTCAGTGAATAATGAGTTGGGCATGAAATAAGGCCAGATGTTTCCTTCATGTGTTAAGTGAGTTCTTAATGTGTGACAAGTACCTGTGTCAGCTCAAGGACTTTAATTCACAAATTGTCTGGGAGCTAAGATCATGCAAATGGTGATTTCAACATAGATTTTGCTGTCAGTATTCTGAAAAATGCCTTATTTAGCTTACTTTAATTGGAGCTTCTTAAAATCAAAGGTTTTGGCTGGCATCTTTAATATGGACAATAGTTACCTTTAATCTACTGCTACGTGAAAATGTCATTCTGTATACCACTGCTTGGCACTTCTGAAGAAAGAGGTACAGCATTTTGTAAATTCATGAGATATATTTTAATCATCTCTAAAGCAAGTGGAAACAAATGCCCTTCACTTGCAGAGAAAAAAGTGTGATTCAGTCTTTTTCCTATCTTGCAGTTTGTAGAATATTGTTAGTTACTGTTTATCTTTGAAAGAAAATCTGATTTAAAGCAATATTAACTGTAAAGTCACTCTTAGTGGTTTTGCTAAAAAATGGTGCCTGAGCCAAGAGCCAGGCTAGTTCAACAGGCAGTATGGAATTTGGATATGTACCTCTGGCTGCATTTCTGTTCAAAGGCAGCAGGTGATTGTCAGAACTGAGCCTTTAAATTTTTTTTATTATTACAATCTGGTGTGTCAAAATTCCACATTGCTTGTTTATTAGAAAAGCTCTGTTTACTCAAAAGCTCTGTTAGTAATAACTGACCTGAAAAATAACCTGAATCTTGGTTAATACAATGCTACACATATTTTTCTAACTTTTTAAGAACTTCTATTTCCATTTTTTGCCTTCTAAATTGTGGCTGATAATTGCAGCCTTTCAGTACCTGTGGGGACCCTAAAAGAAAACTGGGGAGGGACTTTTTACAAGAGCCTGGAGTGAAAGGCCAAGGGGGAATGTCTTCAAACTGAGTTTAGATTGGGTATTAGGAAGAGCTGTGAGGGGTGTGGTGGAAGGTGTCCCTTTCTGTGTCTGAGGGTTGGAACAAGATGGTCTTTAAGGTGTCTTCCAACCCAGATGATTCTGTGATTGATTCTTTAAAATTCAGTTACAAGACATTTGTTTTGATAAGTGCAACCTCCTTGTTACTTCCTTTGGATGTATAAATAAGTTCTGTAGTAGATTAGCAGTAATAACATTTATTGCAGTATTACCCCATTAAATATTATCTACATTAATGTCTTTTTTTAAGTTTGCATTTGTGGTATGAGAAATCTTTTTCTTTCCGCTTTTTGTTTTCTTGCTTAGACTACAAGTCTCTTGGTATCCTGAAAAGACAGTTTCCCAATACTCCCTTGATTGGATTGACAGCAACAGCTACCAATCATGTTTTAAAGGATGCTCAGAACATTTTGCATGTTCAGAAGTGCATTACCTTTACTGCTTCCTTCAACCGGCCCAACCTTTACTATGAGGTAGGTCTTGTTACCTGGTTTTTTGGTTTCTTTCTCCTGCAGGGAGAGAGGCACTCAGCAGGCCAAACTGGTTGAACCTGTTGGAAAATATGTCTTATGATGGCAAAAAGGTTCTGAATTATTCTGTTGTGCTGTATTTTCACTTTGGTCACAGGTTTGTTTATTGTTCGTGGTGGGGAAAGCTTGCAGGTTTGTCTTGGGGTTTATTTTTCAATGGACTTTTGAGTTGTAATCTGACTGTTCATAATAAGAATATAATAATGTTTTTAAATGGTGGAATAGTTGTGTGTATTATACTAGAAAAAGTAAAATAAGGTTGTTTGGCAGTCCTGAACTCTGACATGTGCATAATATATTTTTGAGGTTCGGCATAAGCCTTCAAATAACGAAGATTTCATTGAGGACATAGTTAAGACCATTAATGGAAGATACAAAGGACTGTCAGGTAAAAAGTGTCACAAAAGACACGTTATCTTTCATAACCTTCAGCCTTGCAAGGATGTTGAGATGTTTTCAAATGATCTTGAAACATGTAGAGAAATTCCACCTTCACCATACATTAAACATTCAGCATTAGAATAAATTAAATTTAGTAAGATTCATACCTTGAATAATTTTTCTTTTCATTCATTATTGTTTAAATGTCTTTAGTGTTTACTTGTATTTTCTGAAGTACTGAACTGGAATGTTGATGTTTACAGAACAATGCTTACATTAGTAATAATAGGAAGTTTTAAGATTGTAAAAGCAAGGCCCAGGAAAGGTGATCTGATCTCTATGTTCTTAAATCACACATTATTTACTCTCTATGTGTCAGGATACTTGTTATCTTTAACATGTTTTTTCATATTTGATCATAAGAGTTACCTGTTACTCAGTGCCCAGAATGGGTATTAAAGGGTGAATTGCAGATAAAAGCAGAAGTGTGAAAGTTGGACTGGTGTTCTGAATAAATTCTGTAGTGGAAATAAAGTGGAGAGATACCTTGCCAAGGCAGCAGAACCCAGGTTTCCAGAGCAGCAGTCAGTCCCTGTCTCTGCTTGGAGCTCTCTGGCTGTGAGGAGCAGCTCCCTGAGACAAACTGTGCTAAGATGATCACTAATCATTTGGCTTTGTGTGTAATCCTGATTTAGCCCAGTCTGACTAATGACAAAAAGGAGATTTAACTGAAACCTCGGGTGAGATGCCATAAATGTCATAAGGTATAGCCCCCCTTTAAAGAAGCTTTAATAAGCATTGTCCTCCTTGAACATTACTGGAATGCTTCCATGATCCTATGGACTGGCACCTGTATTTCCTCTTTAGCCTTCAGGTCCAAGCTGATGATTGAAGTTTCCTTTATGAATACCAATACTATGGACTGAATAGGCACAAAGACTGTATAATGCTTTTTAATTATTTATTTTATAAACTAACAAAACTTTCACAATTGTTTTTAAGTATTAGGGATTGTTTAGCCTTTTTAAGGCATTACAATGAGGCCTCTTTCACTTTTGTGCAGGAATTGTATACTGCTTTTCTCAGAAGGATTCTGAGCAAGTTACTGTGAGTTTGCAGAAGCTGGGAATCAAGGCAGGGACTTACCATGCAAACATGGATGCTAAATATAAAACCAAAGTTCATAAAGGATGGGCAACAAATCAAATCCAGGTTAAGTAAATACTTTATATGGACTTTTGTCTTATTTAAACAAAGTATGGTTTGGCATCTTGGTGATTTCTTAATCTTTTTTCTTTTTCCCAGGTTGTAGTGGCAACTGTGGCTTTTGGCATGGGAATTGATAAACCTGATGTGAGGTTTGTAATTCATCACTCTATGAGCAAGTCCATGGAAAACTACTACCAAGAGAGTGGACGTGCAGGTATTGTAGAAAGTGGCTTTTGCAAAGTTGCCATTTACATCCATTAAACCAGTAAAACTGTCAGTCAATTTTCCAGGCATTTGTGCAAAGTCTCTTGCCTTTGAGACTATTTTCAAAGGGTATAATGAAACAGCCTCTGTAAAGAGGCTTTAAATATAAACTGCATTCATGACCAGGCCTCTGCTGCAATGCAGGAAAGAATAACTGGGTATCTAGACCTCCATTCATCATTTTTCTAAATGCTTAATTTTTTAGTCAAATCTGTGGCTTACCAGAATAATGTGACATGGATTTGATAGACAATTATTAATTTTTTAAATTTTGTATAGCACCTGGGATGTGTGATTTGCTCACATTGTCTCTAGATGATGTTTAATCACTGTATGAATTTCAGAACTACAAGTAGAATGGGGAGTCTGGAGCAGGAAATTTTAAGAACTGATCAACATTTAGCGGCACTAAATACCTGTTATGGCCAAACTCCACCCCCAAAAATGTTTTGCAGTATTTTGTTTTTTTTTTTAATCTTGTTCATCTCACTGCTTTTTTAAAGGCAGATTTGAGTTTATGTGGAGAAAAGCTTATCAAGGAACTTGAGGGGCAATTGGTTGAGATTGTAATTATCTGTTCATTTTAATGCATTGCAGGTAGAGATGACCAAAAAGCTGACTGCATTTTGTATTATGGGTTTGGAGATATATTCAGAATCAGCTCAATGGTGGTGATGGAGAATGTTGGCCAAGAGAAGCTGTATGATATGGTATCTTATTGCCAAAATATGAACAAGTAAGTTACTATTGGTGGCTTGGTTGCTTAGTTTTTAAATGGGCTCATTTTGTTGGGGTTTTTAGGGGGCCTTTTTTGAAACAAAACAAACCAAAACAAACCCAAAAAAACCAAAAATAAAAGAAAAAGCCTGAAACAAAACCAAAATTAATCTATCTCCAAACAAAACCACCCATAAAACCAGGAACAAGCTTTCCAGCTTCAGGATACAGTTCTGGAAGTGGTTTTGTTGAGGATGAAATACCTGTCAGCAAACACTTTGGATTTCAGGTCCCAGTCAGAGGAAATACTGGAGTTCTGTGGTTCTGACTCTAAGCTACAGTGTCTAATGGCCACTTAGGAGTGCACCTGTGTTTGTTTACTGCTTCACCTGTTTCACTCTGATATTTGGAATGCTTCATGGAAAACCTGTATCTGTGTTGTGGACAGCTGATGCATCCAGTTTTTTGCCTCAGTGTAACAATATCCTTACCATTTATCCTTACCAGTTCATATCCTTATCATTTTTTATTCTCTTGAAACTGCAGATTATATTTGCTTCAACCAAACTGTTCCCACACCAGTATTTAATCATTATCCGTATTGGCATATCTTACAGGGAATACTGGTGTTGCAGTATTTGTTCTCTGATTTTTCCCTTGATAATTCATGCTTGTTTTGAGATCTGAACTGTCCCTAAGGACTTCTTTTGCCATTTTCATGATACATAAAGCAGGTGTTGTATATTCATGTGGGTTCTACAGCTCCCCTCTGCTCTCTGCTCTTCAGGTGTCGCCGAGTTCTCATAGCCCACCACTTTGATGAAGTGTGGGATTCTGCAAACTGCAACAGAATGTGTGATAACTGCTGCAGAGAGAATGGTAGGTAAGGGACAGAGAACATGGGAAAAGTTGATTTGAAGGAATACCTGGTGCAGAAAAACTGTAAGCAAATTTTGTGACCTGTTCTTGTATTATTGACTGTTTTCAAGATGCAGATTTTGTTCTGAATATCAGTTTTTGGTAGCCTACTATTGCTAAGTTGAGGGTGTTTAGCAGGATACTTCTTGGTCTGGCTTTTTGCTTGATGTTGGACACTTAGGTATTTTTCAGGCTCAGCTGTTCACTTGTTCACAAAATGGAAGCAGGGTTAAGGGAGATTGGCTTACCTGTTTTAAAAGGATTCTGGTATGTGTCAGGTTTTGTTTCTAGGTTTGTTTGGGTGTGAAAGCTTTATTGAGGAGAAGCCCCTGCATGCCCCACTGTTCACACTTAGGCTCTGAGAAGGTACAGTTTGCACATACTCTCACTGGTCTGGAAAAGTCCCTGAGGATTTCAGTGCTGCACACTCACAAGATGTTCCTGTGTCAGATTGTGTACGTGACAGATGTGCAGAACAACTGAGCAGTCCTGATTCAAGGTTTTGCTATGATTTTTGGTACCCATTGGAAAACTGAAAGACTCAGAAAATGAATAGATACTCTGTTGTTGCACTTAGTGAATGCTGTGACTTAAACATGGGAAACCCCATGGAAAGCAAAAAAGCTCTGAAAGGAGACCTGAGACAAAGCTGGTCTTGGGCATCTCTAAAGGATGCACAAAATCACCTTAAATCTCATTGATGATCACCTAGGTGAATTTTTGTAATATGTGGAAAATACCATGTCCTCATATCATGTATCTGGAAGCATCTGGATAATACAGTGATCAACACTTCAAAAAACTGAGGGACAATTTTTTATTCAAAGCTGTTCTCAGACTTTATTTCCCTCTCTGTCTCTGGAGTGTAAAGTAGACAAACCAAAATTCAACTTTTTTCATTATACAGTTTTATTATATAGTAAAAGTCTTTTGCAAAATCTTGCAAGTTACAATGTTTTATTATCTCTTAATTAGAAATGGGGCTTAGCTGAAATGTACACTGGAGTCAGAGGTTGGGAAGACTACTGAGCTGGTTTGTCCCCAAGGCTTGCAGGAGCCATGTGATGAAATAAAGTTGAAATATATCCTGTTTACTGCTTCTTCACCTCCATGGCCTTTTCATCCTTAAGCAAGCTCTAAGGAAATTTAGCAGTACTTGTTTTTCAGTACTTAATCCTTAATATCAGAGGAGTCAGTTGGGGTAATTCTGTGCCATGATCTGATCATGGAGGAGGATGATCATTGTGTACTACATTGATGCATTGCTGCTCAGAATTGTTATGGATGATGGAGCTAATTATTGTAATGTAATTATTGCTTTTTATGTCTGTCTCATTTTGTCCATAACTGGCTTGAGAGAAGAAATGTCTCACTTACAGGCTTCACCTCTTCTGTGCTCTCTAATCCTTTCATAATAAATACTGTGGGTGAGGAAAAGGAATCCAGTTCTAGAGTAACATACTAGCTACCTTGCAAATTTTATGCTTTGAAATAATTTCTGGTTTGTAACATCAAATATAAGTACAAATGTTTGTCAGAAGGAATGAAGGAGAAAAATATGGGAGTATAAATATATCCTGACTTGACAGAATAAAAGTTACTGCTCTATGTGTTAAGCTAATTTAAAAGCAAAATTAAAAAAGCCTTGCTATTATACAGCTCAAACATACATATTTATAGCTACAAATAATTATATATATAACTACAAAGAGCTTTCTATTTAAATGTTCCTTCACTTTCACATGCAGCGTGTGAGAAGATGGATGTAACAGGGTACTGCAGGGATCTAATAAAGATCCTTGAGCAAGCTGACAGCATGAGTGAGAAACTCACCCCACTGAAATTAATTGATGCCTGGTCTGGGAAAGGTGTGTCCAAATTCAGGGTGCCTGAAGTTACTCCACCCAAGCACCCTCGAGAGGAGCTGGAAAGAATTATTGCCCATTTACTGCTGCAGCAGTATCTGAAGTATGTAAGATAATTACTTTGGTTTCTTTGTTTGGATTTTTTAACATGTAGTAGTCATTTTCCTTTGTTGCTCTCTTGTTACTTCTGTATAACATTAATGTGTAGTCTTGTTTTTATTTCAGATGCATTTAATGTATTGTTAAAAAACCTTCAAATATTGCTGTATTTCCATTTAAAAAGTTGAAGGAACATTTGAAAAGCTGCATCTTGTGCAATTTTAAAAAGCTAGGGTCTTCTGTATTCAGGTAGAATGTTTACATCTACAGCAGGATTCATTTTGGGGAAGTCTGCAGTGCATACAGATGTCATTCACATTCCATGGATAAGGAAAGCAAATGGAGTTGCCCACACGATGTCTAAGTCAGGAAAAGCTGGCCAATGTGGAAAGTGGTACTTAAAAATTTCAGGAAACCATAGTGAAACTAACAGTGCTGCCTCTGTAAGCTGTATGCTGTGTTTTGTCTTCTCATATCATTTTATAAGTTCAAGAATATCTACAAATATCTAATCCTTTTGTCTTGATTTTTCTTTTTATCTCTCTGTACAGCTTTTTTAATATTATTAAGAGAGTGAGCAGATGACTTACTACTTTTTTCCTCATTTTCCTCTGTTTCAAGAGATTGACAAGTCTGTGTCAGTTTTTCTGTTTGTAAAGGTCCACAAACTGAATTATGTAAAGTGTTGATCAGAGTAGCTCTAAGTCACCTGTCTACTAGAATAGATAAAGCAGAATGAAGCTGCTATTTGGAAGATCCATCAGAAGGGTTAATGTGTCCCTGTCCTTATGGAAAGAGTTGTCAAGATTGAAGCAGGCTGCCCAGGAAGTGGTGGAGTCACCACTCCTGGGAGAAACGTGTGGATATGGCACATGAGGACATGGTTTAGTGGCAGTGCTAGGTTGATAGTTGGACTTGATGATCTTGGAGGTCTTTTCTAACCTTAATGACTTTTTTCCCCTGCATAGTTTGGTCTCTGTCTCCAACCTTCCCTTGTAACAGTGATGTAATTCCTGCAGGGAGGATTTCAGCTTCACAGCCTTTGCTACAATATCCTACCTGAAGGTGGGACCCAAAGCCCGGCTGCTGAAAAACGAGGGACACATCATCACCATAGAAGGGATAACAAACAGGAAAAGTCTTTTCAAGGTATTTAAATCTGTTCTGATTTGCTTTATAGGTATATTCTTCATCAGAGCTTAATTTAATGATTTGGTATCTGCTCAAAGCATGTTTTGTAGTAATGCAATCAATCTCATAAATATTGTCTCTCTTGTGTGTGAACATGGAAAAAGAAGGAAAACAATGTTAGAATTTTAATTGAACTATTTATATCTTGCAGGTCAAACCATCTCAGTCTTCAGATTCCAAAGGAAGCAGAGAAAATGCCCAGACTGGATCAAAGACTGTCCAAGATTCAGTGGTGAAAAAATCACAGGACCATAAACGGGCCAGCTGTGGTCCTAAATTAAAAGCAAAGAAGCCTAAGCTTCAAGCAGATGGAAATGACCAACCAGTAGTTATTGACTGAGTGCTACAGGCTACATTCAGGATGTAATCATGGTTGCTGTTCCATGGACAATGCAATGTGTAAGTTCAGTTTGTGGTTTTGTAATGGTAATTTTATTTTTATTTAATAAATACTCAACAGGGAACAAGTATCTTTAAAAGCTGTCAAATGTAGAAGGCTAGTAGTGAAGGAAAAAGTATTTCATATCAAAAGAATTGGTGCATATCTTAGGATACAGCAATGATTACAAAACCTTTATAATGATCATGTTGCCTTTTTAACCCTTTTGGAACAGTATATAGTAACACTATGGCAGGTTAATGCAGTCTGGAAAAGACTGCCAGAGATCCAGAGGTTTCCAGACTTCCTTCCTGTGGGAGTCTCCACCCACTGCTCCTGTGAGAGTCATCTTGAGGTTTCCCTCCTTTGCAGCACAGGACTTGGTGGTCCTTAGCTCTGCATGAAAACCCTGTCACCTCCTGTTCCTTCTGCCTGCTGTGCAGGTGACTCTGCTCTTCACCAGTGAGTCCACTGCAGCCAGGGACTGCTTCCCCAGGGCAGCTGCTGTCACCAGGGAGTGACATCAGACAGCCAGAGACTGGGATGCTCAGCATCCTTCCTCTGGAGTCCTGGCTGGGTCAATGCTGCTGCTGTGCTGGTTCTTCCAGCCCATGTGGCCACTGCTTTCTCTGCAGTTCTGAGTAGGGACATGTGCCCCTACACCACTGTGGCACATTTGAGTGAAATACTGTATCTATTTATGAGTGAAATTGTATGTGTATTTATCCTTTTGAAATATGTCCATTGCTCTTAAAATTGGACTTCTCTAGGTTGTTATTCAGATAAAGATTTATGACTTCTGTGCTTTGCAGAAGTACCTAAATTTAAGTTTACAAACAAGACAACCTGCCAGCCTAGGAAAAACTCAACAGCTACTGCTGTCTGCAAACATTCTCAGGCACATAATGCTGAGTGCTAGTTTCAATTTTATTTTCTTACTTTTAGCATCTTAACAGCCAAAGATCAAAAAGGCACGTTCAGTTTCACTAACAAACATAAGTTCTGGGTGGTTGCATTTTTGTTCTTCTCCCTTACTATTATACTTACATGTATAATAAATATAAAACTAATATCCTTAAGAACATGCTCTTCATCTTATTTTTTTTGGTAAAATTGTGACAGTGACTAAAGCCTATAGTCTTTCACCCATCCTTTAGCTAAGACCTTTGCCAAAAATTGAAAGAAAATTAAGTTAAAACCAGCCATTCTTCTAAAAGAAATTAATTGATTTGTCTGGGACAAGTCTCAGTCTGTACTGCCAGCTTTGCACTGGGTGCAATAAATTGTTCCAAGTTTGACCCTAAATAAATTGGAACTCCCAGGCAGCAACTGTAGAACAAAATCAAAACCCAGGATGAAACAATTGCTGTCCAGGGCTAGCACTATGCAGTACAGTGCAACTCTACTCCAACACCTTGACAGCTGAAGGGACAAGCAGTTAAAAAGTTGCTTTCAAATGACAGCTCATCCTGGCTTTCATTGTGCAAATCTTGTGTTCTGTACTTAACTGACTAGAAAATACATTTATTTCAGAAGTAAACTTAGGGGGCAAAGAAAAAAAAAAGAGTAAGGCCATATATTTGCAACCCACATTCCAAGTAGCAAGAGTTCTGAGCACCCTGTGCCCTAGAACTGTTCTCTGTTCATCTGAGCCAGCTCAACAGAGATTGCACTTATCCCTCATTTCTGGTAATCCAAAGAAAACAGTTTTCTAAGATGTATTACCTCGTATCAAAACTTCATACAAAATGGGAATGAGGTACTGTTCAATCAAAATAATCTTCTATATCAATATCTGGATTTAGGAGATCTTCACCATAGGCTGAAAGATCCATTTGATTTAAAATTAAGTTTTCAAAGGTTTCTTCCAAGTCCGTTTCACCAATCAGCACAGCTCCCATCATTCGGCCATTCTGCATCACCACTTTCACGTACTCGTGTCCCTTGGTACATCTTAGCATCAGCTCATGGTCTGAGCCCAAGCCCTGAGCATTGTACTTCCCCAAAACCACCACCTAGCAGAAGGAAAAGGGAAAGGAAAAAGCTCTCATTAAGATCACTGCAGTGGCTTTTAGCATTTCTGCTGCTAACAGTTCCTAACAGTTCCTGACTTTAAATGTGATGCAAATAGGGAAATACTTGTCCCCCATTACTGGCTTGCAAACATACAATGGACTCAAAAATCTTCCCCTTGATATATACACATTAGTATGAATGGAGAAAATCTAAGCTAGGATGAATTACTATATAAAGAAATCTGTTTTCTCAATATTAAAGCATCTGCTCAATGTCAGCAAGTGAATATAAGCAAGCAGTATGTGTTAGTGATTTACAGCTATCAGGCTGTACTGACCTTGTAATTGAAAAATTTTGTAATGTGGGCAAATAGTTCAAAGCTGAAATCCATTTCAATGGATTCCCCTAAAGCATCTGCTGCCATGCACTTTGCTGCATACCATCCCATCTGCCGAGCTTGGGTCCACAGCCTCATCTGAAAGAGAAAATTGGGAATATCTAAGTCACAACATGATCACTGTGCCATGACCACACTCACTGCAGTGAGCACTCAGTGCATACTCAGTGTTTTTAATATTCAAAAGGGCTTGGCCAGCTCAGTTTCCAGCCATCTCCATAAAACTCTGCCATCAACCACCCAGGATGAAACACTTGCTTAACCTTTCACTCCCTGGTGTGTGCACTGGTGTGCAATTCCCCGTGGATCCCAAGCATGCAGGGATGTACCTGGTGCCACACGGGGCTCGGCTCCCACGCCGCTGTGCAGACATCTCCAGCTGCATACACATCTGGCAGTGATGTGTGCATGTGCTTGTCTACCTTCAGTCCTCCATCTTCACCCACAGCAAACTGAAGGGTTTGCACACATCAGCAATGAAACAAGTCATCATGTCACTCAGCTGCCTCCACCTTAAGCAACTGGCTGTTCCTTTATAATTTACCGTGAGACTGTCCTGAGTTTCAAGACCTCCATGAAAAGTGCAAGGCTTACTGTTACTGTTTGTAGAGCACAGCACAGGTTTTAAAGGACTATTACTGACACCTGTGCAGGAAAGTCACAGGGCTTGCCTAATTCCAAATCACACTGTGTGTTACAGGGACACCCAGTCTTAAGAGACCACTTTGTATTTTTGCCAAGGCAAAAAAATGCCATTGCAAAAACTTAATTCCTGATCTAAGCCTATAGTATAGGCCTAGAAATACCTCATGGTTCAACATCAGATCTATGTTTTCAGCATTTTCTTTAACCAGAGCACAGTATTTTACTTCGTAATCAGATGGCACCACTTAGCCCCAAATACCCCAACATCCTGGTTTTGTCTGGGATCATTTTTTAGTAGCAGCTTGTATGGGGCTATTTGATGGATACACAAATGTTAATAAACCAGGGATGTTTTAGTTGTTGCTGAGCAGACACTGAACACAGCAACAGGATGATCTCAAGGCATGGGAATTCACATGGCAGTTATGAACTCGGGAATCACCATCCACATTTGGGTGCTGACTCAGGATGACTTCCCTCAATGAACATGAGAGTCCCAGATGAAAAATACTGGGAATAGTTGCTCCCCTTTCAGGAGCAAATGTCAAGATTAATAAGGTAAGAATATGGTACAGAACTAACAAGGAAATTATTTTATATTTTTGCCACATTAGACAATGACACAGATACTTTTATCTCTTCACATAGGCTTAATACTGCATATATACTGTATATATACACCTGGAGAACAACATAATAAACCAAAACCACAAATCAAATACACTTGTATCATGTTGGATATCTCAGTATCAAGATAACCTGCCTTATTCTGAGGTGTTTCAAAATATTTACATCTTTAGTAATCCATGTTTCATGACAGAACAGAAGCATAAACTAGCTGAAAAAGTTTATTTCATCTTACTTGAAAAGCTCCAAAAGAAATCAGTATACTTACATTATTGCCATCAAGAAATGGTTCAACATTTGGCACAACTCCAGTTGCACTGACAATGAAATTGCATCCATAAATGTTTCCATTAGTTAATTCCACATATACAGGCCACAGCACTGAAAAAGGGGAAAAATTTGCCCTGAGAATATAACCAACAGAAGTTACTTTATTAATAATGTGTTATGATAAGATATGAAAGAAAAAACCCTACAAAACCTTTCAGGTAGCTGAATAGGTAATGAAAGATTAAAATTAAAAATAAAAAATAAAAAATTATTAGAGATTACCTCTAACTTTTCTTATCATCACTCAGAACTAGAGAAAAAAATTATTTTGGATCTCAGCTCTAACTCATACTAATAAGTTGCTTCAGAATTTTCCTAAATTAAAGCCCTCATTTGTAGGGGGTTAAATACTGTGTCCTGTGGCATGTTCTCTCAAGTATGCAACTGCCAAATATTGTTTTATGCAGAAATTTGCAGATGCACAGAAGTGCCTCAAAGCAAAAAGAACAGCACAGATTTGACTTATGCTGAAAGTAACTGATTACTAAAATATTTTAAATAGTATTTAAAATACTTATTTTGATTAGGTGGAAATTATAGGCATAATTATTCATTTTAAAAAAGGGATATTTTCCTCTACTTTGAAGGTTTACTTCAGTTTTGATACAAAATGTTGGTGGGTTTAACTTCACTATTAAAATATTACTTCAATGGATTTTGTTAAGGATGGAATATTCAGCGTACAGGATTTTGGTTACTTGGTGGAAAAAAGTGTCTGATGCATGAGATCTTTTCATTTAATTGTAGCCCATAAATTTGATTACTGTAAACTGTTAGACCTCAATTTATAGATATAAAAGATTTATTTTTCAAATCTGTATTTGCTTTAAAACAGCAAACAAGATCAAACATGCTCCAGCACAGATTTATCTTCAATGTCTTACCAGCACTGGCACTCACCCTCATCTGCTTCTACGTTTTTCTCTCCTTTAGGAAAAGTCAAGGAAGTCCTTTGCAGTTGGATAAATTCTTGCTGTACGTGTATTTTCTTTACTTCACACAGTATTTCAATGTGTACTTTATGAGAAAACTAAAGAAAAATTGATACAGTTATAAACATAATGATTAGTGATCACAAGATTGATAACAGCAATCACCTAAACTGTTATTACTAAACTGGAAAACCCCCCACCATGTATCCCAGACCACTAATTGGATTCCCACACTTCTGGCAAGGTAGAAAACATATTCAGGTTCCTCCAAGCTTACAGGAAGAGCATTCAAACCTTATCAGAACAGAATAAAGTAGTCTCATCTTTTTTGTCTTTCAAAATTGCAAATACTTTGTTTTTCTATCATGAATTAAATTTTGATAACAATAGTAAGTCAATGTTCTAAACACTATAAAAAGAAAAAATATTCTGTACCATCAACCCACATTTCAAACATAATCTGATCTCAAGCTAGAAGTTGGAAAGTTACCTGTTTCTATAAATTGTTTTGTGAATTTGGGCCCTGTTTTATTCTCCACTACACAAATACAGTTCCACAGCCTTCAACAGCCAAACCACCACTGATTACGTTGCTAAATATCCTAAACATTCCTTAGCTGGTCTATGACTGATCACCCTTGACAGGTCATTTTACTTAAATGTAAAACAAGTTACAAACACCTAACAGCTACAGAATTCATTAAAAAAAATTTAAAAACGAAAAAGTGAGGATTTTTGCTTTATTGCAAACATGAAACTCTTCACAGTGCTCATACTCAAATAAATATGACAGCAAAGTTATACCCATACCTCCTTAGTCCCTTTAAGGTGTAAGCCCTCATGCCAGTCAGGGCCTAAGGCACTGCCCAGCTTGTCAGATGCTCCTGTAGGTCTTCCTTTTTCCTCATTTCCTGAAGGAAAAAGATGGAGTGTATCAGATTTAGTGTGCACACTTCCTTGTCCTTAGAATTCAGAACAAGGATTCTCAATTAATAGAAAAATACCATCTGGCTGCCAAAGGGGAAGAGGAAAAGTTTAATATCCTTATTCCTCCAGCCTGATGTCTAGAACCAGGCTCTTCTTTTTGTTATGATTTTGGTCATACATGTTTGTGTGATGTTTGTTCATGCAGTCCTAGTTAATTGTTTCTGAGACTGCAGTTTTGCTCCACCTGTAATAATGATCTATGTGGTTTCATCTGTTCCTGCAATATCTTACTACATTCCAGCTCCTTCCTACACAATGGTGAAATAGTTCACATCAAAACATTACAGAAAATAGAACAAGTTCTTCAGCAGGAGGAATACAGGGAATTAATATAAATTTGGCACAAAGGTAAGGACTTTTTTATAGTTTATAATAAACTATTACATTCTGTCTACATAAATTCAGGATGGGTTTTTATGTTGGTTTTTTTACTCTTCAGTTTTTGAAGAAGGAAATGTCATTAATGCTAACAGTAAGCTTTCTTCCAAGCTGCTAAATTGACTGATTTTAAGACTATCTTTAATATGAACTGCTGCTGCTGCAGTGCAAGGAAACTGAACCCCATACCTTCCACTGTGTACTTGGTTCTTTTACACTCGAGTGGAGTCTCTCGGCTTTCAGCAGCGAGCTTTGGAAGGAGAAATTCAGCTGCTCCTGCATCAAAGAAAGTGTTCCCAATGGCTTTGTCTTTGATAGCCCAGATTACTTCACAGCCTTGAATTTCATACCTGTGGGCATTTAAACAAGGGATAAAGTGACAGACTGCGTGAAGAGGATCTGACTGTTAGCAACGCAAGCAGAAGTGTGCCACATTTCCTTCCAGAAGCTTGAACCAAAACTTTCCAGGGGATCCAAAACTTTCTGACCTATCAAATCAACTTCTAAATATTTACATAAGGAACCCATTAAAAAAATACCTATAAGTTGACAAGTCATACTTTCTCACCAACACAACCTTGACTGCACTGGGGTAAGGGATAGGGGTGGAGGGGGCACATCAAATATATTATCCTAATAATTAGTATTTCCTGCTCCCCATAATGAAAAAGAAATGTATTTCTGCCAGATTCCCACTGTTAAAAACAAGCATTTGGATCTTGTTTGCACTATGCAGAACATGAACTGTATATTCTTGATAACTATGTGTCAAAGCTTCTGGAGCTTTCCTAATTTTATGTGTCAGTAAGAACCACTATGTTGCAAAAAACCCCCTCTAATGGGTTTTGCTACTACATGCTCTAAGAGATACAATTGTGTAAGTCAACCTTCTCCTAAACTCATGTACACTAGATTTAGCATTGCATTGTTAAAGATTTTATTTGATTATGTATTTTTTGTTCACTTACACTAATTCAAGGGCAATCCCACCATTTCCTACCACCACTATTCTCTTAGCTTGAGCCAAATTCTTCTGAAAAGCCTGCATTAAGAAAGGAAAAATGTCATTTAGAACTTAGAGCATGTTCCCTCACAACTATATACTTATCAATATTTTCTTGCTCTTAGTCTTGATTTTCTCAGACTACTGATACACATCAGGCTGACACCTGTAACAGAAGCTGTTTTAACAATTTCCATTTCACTTCAGATTACTTGAAAATGTAACTCATTTTTTTATCCTCAAGGTCCAGCTTCATTTGATGAATAGCAGTTCCATGTTATGGAGAAGTAGTGCTCACCCTGCCTCCTCTAATTCTGAAGACCTATAGCAGTGAAACTTCACCTTTGCCTTCCAAGCTTAATTTTTAGTCCATAAAGTCATTTCTCAGGTGAAAACTTTTCCTCATCTTTGACTACATCTAACTCTTTCCTGTACAAAGAGGAGAAGGTACAGTAGAATTAAAAGAGAATAAAAAGTAATTCCTTCAGTAGCTTTCCACTTTAAGAAGCAGCCCTTTGTACCAGGTATCGTAGATACCTTCCCAAGGAAATTTCTACTGGTGCCTACTTCCTGTTTATATTTTTCAACTGGATTCTGCCTGGAGGGTGAAAAAATATTGTTTATTCCATATTATCATGTTAGAAATAATGTGTATGAGCTATCCATAAACTTAACAAATATAGTGGCTAATTAATTTAGTGGCATTATAAGGCTGGTTTTTTGCTAGTGAAAATGTTCGTATTTAAGAATATGTAATAGCAAACATTATTTTCTGTTTCTCCATTTCACTCCACAATAATTCTGGTATTTTTCACCAGATGCAGGAATATATTTCTCATTTTTAAGTCCAAAACACATTTACCTGTGCACTGTCAGTATCTCGGATTCCTAATACATATGGGTTCCCTTCAACAATTAATTTTGGTTTGGCTCCAGCACACAGGCAAAGTTTCTCATACATGTATTCTTTCCCATCTTCAGTGTAAATTTTCTGTTAACAATGAAGAGAAAAATCAATTAATCTAAGAGAATTCATCTAAATCAAGACATCTAAGAGAACATCAGCCTTCTCTTTCCTTGATGTCACAGCAATTTGCAGATACTAAAAGCTGTAAGGGGCTTCTTTAAGGAACAAGCCTTCGTACTCTTACTGACTGTGTGTTATTTACTCCCATCACACTCACCACAGATATGTGACCAATAAAATGGCAAGTGTACACAGTGCACTCAAAGCAAGATCAAGTTTACCACTTGGTGGCACTTTGTACTCACTGGCTGTGCCAAAAGAGTTCTGTGTTTTCAATGTGACAAATGTCTCTCGGGCCCCAGGAACAGAAGTGTGCACTACTGTACATTAGCAACTGAGAATCTCATTCAAAATATTTCAGCAGCAGTAGCTCTGAGTTAACCAGGCACAAATAGGATAGGACACAGTTTAGAAAGACTCCAAATCTGCTCTTTGCTGAAGAAAAAGTGGAGGCACTAAACAAGCTACGTCATTCTGAGAAAGAAGACCTTAAATTTTAACATTTTAAGACATTATTTCTTGTTCTACAAACTTGAAGCTGCGTAGTTGAAAGTGGTTTTGGGCAGAAGATGCTCCAAATCCACATACATTAATTATTTGTGTTCACCAGGACCTATATTAAAAAACTATCCTAGTAATGACACAAGAAAACAGTTGGATTCAAAATGTTAGCAGAATCTACCTGAAATTACACCTCCAAACCTTAAAAGTGAGCAAAACCAGTTTTGGATGTGAATGTTAGTTTCTCATACATGCTGAAGTGAAAAATAACAAGTTGACACAGGGCTAACAAGGGTATGTACATGCTGTCCATTGCTCATATTTGCAACATATTTTCTGCTAAACAGAAGGAAGAAAATGTAGAAATGTTGGTTCTTTCAGGATTTATTTTGTCCTCTGTATATATTTCTACTTGAAAAACATTGTTAAGCAGTAAGTAAAATTAGAATTCAAAAGTATTTTCTTGTAATTTTGGTAACTTATCAATTCAATAACCAAAATTTTCTTAAACCAAATTTCTCACCCAAAATACTCAGTTACTTCTTAAATTATTTTACATATATATATAACTTGAAAAACAAAATAAAAAAGAAAACCTTTGCTTACATGTTCATTACTTTTCAACTGTTTTACTCCAGACTGTATAACTCTAATATTGGGATATCGTTTTTCTAATAGGGAACTTGGTTGCTCTTCAACATCAAATTCCTCAAGTGTTTTGGAGACCTGTAGGAAAAAGAGAGGTATTTAAACATATGGATCATTTATCCATCTCTTTTTCTAAAGCTTTTGACAGAAGGTGCTGTGTTAATTTCCAGTAAAAAAGTCACAACATAAAGCCCATATTGTCTGAAAATGTGTTATCACGTAACTGCTAGAAGTTCCTTTTTCAATACAAAACATTTTCATGCCTGTTCCTGATTAAAGAGTCAAAGAACACTTTAATCCTAAAGGTAGAGATTAAGCAATAAAGGAGAAGCCTGACAGTTGCTCTAACTGCTACAATGTTTTATTCCACAAAAAAGTCTATTATCAGAGTTGCCAACACTGCTCTTTAATTTATGTGCCACAGCATTAAAAAACTGGTTTTCTCTTTTTTGTAACTTTGATAAAATAAATCATCCAGAGCCACTATCTGATATTTCAGACACCACGGGGGAAATGGACAACATCAAACAGAAAACAAACACAAACAAAATAAACCCCCCAAAGAGGCAAACCAGAGCTTGAAAAACATTTAAGTAAGTGATGACAATTTTGTGCTTTTTCCAAAATAGAGTGGCTGCATGGAAACCTCCAGGCCTGCTACTTTACTGAATATTCAGAGTTTAGAACACAGCTAGGAACCAGAAGCCGTGCACACCATGCTTGCAATTCAGAGATAAATTAAGATACTCATGTCCAAAACTTAGATGCTGCTGCCTTCCAATAGTGCTTAGCTATTCCCTTATTCTTCAGATATGTAAATTTACACTGATGTGAATTACAGACTTTACATCTCTGCACTGTACAAATGTCTTTACTGGACACTCATGGCAATGCTGTCAGCACTTTCAGAAAGCATTCTTTAGTTGCAGAGGGCTCTCAGACTCAGCTTAATGACCCTACTAATCACATATCTGCGTTCATGCATGCATTTGATTTTCTTTTTCCAACCAGCAGGAAAGATGTCACTAAATCAGCAGCTGCTGGAGTAGATAAAGCTCAAAGCAATTCCCTAGAAGGCTATCCCTTCTTTTGCTACTTTGTCAGAAGGCTGTTTCTGCCCCAAATTCAAACACTAGCACTCTATGATACCATTTCAGTGCTTAAAAGAGGTCACCCACTAATAAAGCAGTGAAATAAAGCTCCACTGAACACACTTCAACCATGTAAGTACCTGGTCTAACCTTTGCTTGAATAGTGTGAATATATTCAGCAATTACTAATCATTATAAAATAGCTTGTCAGTCTTACTAACACCACTGTAAAATAGCTCATCAGTTCTTCTAATACCACTGCAATCACACTGAATTGAAAACAAGCTCAAAGTCAAGAGCATTTTCACCACTGGGTTCTAAATCATCTGCACATATAAACTTTGAATATGTCTTACTGTAAGAAAAATTAAGTCGCTCTTACCTGCTTGAAATTAGTTACAGCTTTTATAAGCGGGGAAGCTGTCATTAAAAAAATGTCTTCTGATGGGAATTCTGCAGCCAGCTTGTAAAGAAATAGAAACCATGATCAGAGCCATCATCTGACTTTAACACTACAAAACTATTGGTGAAAAGCAGTATGTCTTAATATATATCTTGATTTTGTAGAATCTCATTGAAAAAAACACTACTTCAGGATAGCAGAAGGATAAGGAATGAAGAGAATTTGATGACACAACATTTATTTCAATCACACATAACTGCACAAGAACTGCAGCCATAGTGTAAAGGACTATTGTCACAATATTCCAAAGGCCATCTGATGGATCAGGTTATGATCATGTGATTTCTAGAGACACCTGGTTGGTGGGTACACATTTTTTTATTGCACGGTAGTGACTAATTGTTTATAGGTTTCATTAAAACCATCAAAAATCTTGAGACCGAGTAACAGATTAATCTGTTTTTAGAGTTTGGGCTCACAGAGAGGTGGATGAGATATGCAGCTCTAAAACACGGATCCTATAAAAACTGAGCAGCATTAATAAAAAGGAGCACATCACAGCAGCCCTCAGCCCGGCTGCAGCACAGTCCTTTATGGCTATGAGGAATAATTCCTGCAGGGATCCTGAAGTCTCTCACGTCTAGATCAGGGCACGGAGTGCCGGCTTTGTGCAGATATGAAGCTGCAACTCTTCTTTTCTGAAGCGTTCGTAAACGGCTTCAAAATAGCATCACCAAGTTCGAACCTCTTGAGACATATTTCTACACAGACAAATATTGTTATATCACAACACTGCTGCCCTGGGGCTGCGTGTGGTTTATTGTTTTCTCAAGCGAGATAAAATATTTTTAAGAAATAGAGATTAGCGGGGTGTAGGACACAGTATGGAACTACAGTACACACGCGGATATTTATGCAGTCGCTGTGTAGATTCGTTTCTATGACCGTGCACAAGCTGACCCTGAAGGGTTTATAAGTCAGCGCGGGCCGGTTCCACCACCCCACAGCCACTCCAGCGGCTGCACAGAGCCAAGGGCCCTGGCACACCGAGGCTTCGCCGTGGGGTGGGAGAAACTCCCTCATCCCTGGGGACAATTCCCGGCGGGCGCCGAGCGCGGGACGGCCGGGGAACGGGGGCAAGGGAGGGAGAGCCCCCGGTACCTTCTCGGCGCAGGTGACCCCCGCGATGCCGCCGCCCACCACGGCGAACCGGGCCCGCGCCGCGCCGCCCGGCCCCGCCATCGCAGCCGCTGCTCCCGGCCTCCGCGGCCCCACCTACGGCGGGCAATAGCACCCAAACTTCCTCTCCTCCCGCGAGGCCGCGGTGGGCATGAGACATCCCGAAAGCGCTTTTCTCCGCCGACTGAGTATTTATGTAACGCGTGTGTAGTGTCTGCTGTACATCTCTGTATAAAAGATAGGGATCAAACCCCAACTTGTGCACCCTTCTGGAGCCGCAATCCCGTCCGAGGTTCCCCCATTCCGTATTCCGATGAAATCCTGTCCGGGTTTTCCCCCATTCCGTATTCTGGGGAAGCCAGTCCGGGTTTTGCCCGGTGCCGCAGCCCGGGCCCGATCTAGGCCGGCTTTATGGCAGTAAGCGCAGTTTCTTGTTTTCTTCATATTTTCCCGTATTAGTCAGCGTCGTATCCCATATGAAAGCAAAAAGGTTTGCTCAGTTTATTGAGTGCGACTCAGAGTGGGGTTTAGTGAAATTCCTGCGCAAATCAATGTCTAGGGCAGGCCCAGGGGTGGTCAGTGAGGGTAAGGAGGGCGGGGCGGCCCCAGGTGTGTTCAGTGAGGATGAGGAGGGGTGGGCTCTGCTAAGGGCTGCTTTTAGCGGGGTTTCTGGAGCCTCTGGAGTGGGTGATCTCCGGGGATCTTGAAGGAGAACAGCGGGAGCATTGGCAGGAGCAGGGGGAGCACCTGAGCGATGCTCCAGGGTGTGCGAAGGGGAAGCCCAGGGCCGCAGGACAGGGAGCAGCGCACCTGAGCAGGTGGGGCAGCGTGTGGGCGTGCAGGGAAAATCTCTTTTTGGTTTCATCTTTCCCGTTCTACCCCAGTCCCTTCTGAATCCCCTTGGTCTCATCCTACTCCCTCTCTAATGCATGCCAGTGACCCCAGAAAAAAGGTGTTTGAGAGGCAAACCTCATTTTCCATTATTTTCTGTGTTTAAATTGGAGGGCATTCCCTTCAATTTCCCCTTCACCATAATTTTAAGGGTCTCAGTCGAAGAAAAATCTGTCTTTTCCACAATTTGGGGGTATTAATTGATGGGGAATTGTTATTTTCCAGTTTAAACGGAAGGGGAAAACCTTTATGATGCCATTGTATGGGTTTGAGTTGAGGGCAAACTCGTTTTCATCATCTTGACATTTAAATTGGAAGTGAATCGCTATTATCCCTTGGTTTTAAGAGTTTAAATCGAGGGGAAATCCCCCTTTTTTCTAACATTTTAAGTGTTTAAATAGAGGGGGAAAGGGGGAAAAGAGTGGGAAATGTGAAGTGGAAAAGTTGAGGGGGAAAAAGGCATGAAAGGTGAGGGGAAAAGGGTGGGAAATGCAAGGTGAAAAAGGTGGGGAAGGTGAGAGGAAAAAGGGTGGGAAAATAGAGAGAAGAAAGGGTGGGAAACATGAAGTGCTAAAGACCAGGAAGTGTGAATGAAAAAAGTATGAGAAACATAACTAAAAAGTTAAAATTGTTTGCACTGTCTGGCAGTAAGGATAAAGCCTTGGAAGTGTGCTTTACTCTTCAAATTCTTTGCAGCCTGTAATAGCACTGCTGGCCAGTTATGGGGAGTGTGAGAGGGAAGCTGTGCATGCATCTTTTCTCTTAATAAGGTATTGATCCCATTGAATTGGCTTCTCTGAGGTGATTGGTATTTGGCATACTCTGTGTCAAACATACTTGACTGTATATATATATATATATAGATCTATGTAGAGAGTAATATATGTATATATGAGTGTAAAAACATGCCTGTGTTTTTTATTTATACCTAGATACACTCCACAGATATATCTAAAGATATATGACATATATTCAATATATATGTCCACAGAAGCGTTGATATGAAACATGATTTGATAAGAGTTAATGAAATTAATAGTTGAGATTTACATGCTGAGAGAAAGGAATTAAATAAAGTAAAAGTTCACAAAATTGCTGAAGGGGCTTTGGCATGACTGGGGAGGGGATGATCAAGAGGCAGAGGGTGTCACAAGGGTAGGGTGTTGATGCATCTGTTGTGCAGGATCAGCAGAGATTTATTTGGGCAAGTAATACCATTATGGCCCGAGACACTTGCCTTGACACTGAACAAAATGTTTGTCATTTTGAAACACATCCTGATTAAACTGTTGAAGCTGTATTAATGTATGTTGGAAAAGGATGCTTTTGTGTACAAACTCTTTGTGATTTTGTATTTACAGACAACACCATTGAGGAGACATACAATCACCCAAATCCTGTATTTGTAATTTTACTAAAATTATAGGATGAGAGTTCAATTATTGTTCATGTCACAACCCACCAATCTAGCAGACATTCTGTCAAGATTTACTGCCTACTCCCATTGGAATGAGTCTTACCTTGGGGAGAGAATTGTTGCTGCCTGACAACCTGAGCCAGCTGGTGCAATGAGTCTGGACAAGTGGACAAAACCCTCCTCTGATTACCAGCCACTGTGATGTGAAGGTTGAGGAATCTGGTGCAGGTAGCTTGGTTTGCAAGCTGCAGATTGAGCTCTGGGTGGGAACCAGAGACAAGAGGCCATGAACTACCAACACTTTGATCAACAAAGGGCAAGAAAATGTGTGGTGCCAGCCAGGTGGATGGACACTGGGAGACACAGTAGGAGGAGGAGAGGAGAGGACACAGAGGAGTCAAGAGGAAGACTTCCATGTTGCTTGGACTGTGAGAGGATAAAAGCTCAGGAGACCTTTGTTAGGGGTCTCTCCTCAGAGGCACCAGCTTGAGCTGTTTCTCCAATATTGTGTTGTGAAGAAATAGCTTTGAGAGAGCTGAGACTCTGCTAAGGGAAATCTCAGCTTGAACTGTCACCACATCCACTGAAAACTAGTTGAATAAGACTCTTTAACACCAGTTTAGTGTTAAGAAGGACATAATTTATTCAGGCACCTGGTTACATGGGTGATACTGGCTAACTTTGTGTACACACATGATTTTACAATTGCATTGCTTATATACAGTCACTACATGCATATTACAATTTGGCCATTACCATAAAACCTTCTCCAAGTTCCCAAACTCACTCCTTGTTTTGGCTATTGCTGCATTCCTGAGCAAGATATTTTCTTCTTTTCCAGCTATCCTTGCTGGCAAAGCATGTTTTATTTCTCTGCTAAAAGTTCACAGGCACAGTCAAAACTGAGTTAACCCTCACGGTACCAATTCCCCCCTTTAAAACTTCTCAACTTTCTTAAGATGATTTGGTCAGTGTCACTCACATTTCTATCTACAATCATATACATTCTTGCAAAACCACAAGTGATTGTTCTCTGAATGTGATCAACAATAGCAAAAACAATAATTACTGCATATTACAACTATACAATAATTACTACAATTACAACTATGATTACAATGGTTTCCAGTATTTTAGCCAGCCATCCTCTCAGAGACCATCCCTGATTCCTTGGAGAATTTTATTTAACCAATTAGTCTCAGAGGCCTTGTGGACAGCATTGCTGTCTTCATTAATTTGCCACATTTTGTTGGTTTTGGAGATCTTTTATGTTTGAGATGTGTACACAACAGTGTTCTCTATCCAGTTTTAAATATCCACAAAGCCCATGGTCTTTGGCCAGCAACAAGAATCTAAGACCAGTCTGTTTTGTAATGTCAGTTCAGTATTTGCTTATTTATAATTTGAAATCCTTTTTCTGTGGCTTCAGATTGTTAGATAATCTAACTTGGCATGTTAAGGAATTAAGTTATATTTTTCAGAGCCATGGCTCCTGGTAAGAGAAAAATCTGTAGGGCCTATTCAAACATTGTGGAAGCTGAAGGTCCTGTCCATTCATGTGTCTTATTTTACCCTACCCCAACACTGGGCTTTCTTTTCCAAGTTGGGCATAAGGTTAATAATCCTAAGGTAACTTGTCAGGTGGTGGGGCCAAACAGTAGTTGGGTGGACCAATATCCATCTGGGGTAATCTGGGAAGAAAGGAACTTCCAGGGACTTGACACAATTTAAGGGTTAGTTACTACAATTTAGAACTAATTTGGCCAGCCAGTTGATGGTACTGGACTAATTTTCATTGCTTTGTTTTTCTCTAC
Source organism: Anthoscopus minutus (assembly GCA_013399455.1). Classification (NCBI taxonomy): domain Eukaryota; kingdom Metazoa; phylum Chordata; class Aves; order Passeriformes; family Paridae; genus Anthoscopus; species Anthoscopus minutus. The sequence continues at coordinate 13,821 of VWYI01002101.1, read as the reverse complement.
ACCTCTATTGACTCTTACTTGGATGATAATGGGTGTGATTCCCCAATCTAGGCACCATCCCACCTCCCCTAAGGAGGACATCCTGTTGTCCTTCTAAGACCTTTGTCCAGGTGTGAGACTTGCTTCAGAGGGCTTGATTCTCTGGCAAGTCTGAGACATTTTAGGATGTTTCATAACCTAACATAAGTCTAACAACCTGGCTGCTTGGCCTCCAGAGGCTGCTAAGACAAATTCTAAAAAATGTTAGTCAAGGCTATGGGACCCTGTTGGAGACTCCTTACCCCTTTGTCCTATTATTCCCTGGCCTCTGGATCTTTAAGAATACAATCTCTTTGTCACCTACATATTTGCTTCTCATCCAAATAGTGGGTGGTGTTTGCCTTTGCTATCACCTTCTTATATTTTATTGATATATATACTGATATATTGTAGAATCTATATATAGATTATATTGATGTATTAGGTTTTTATATTGAATCACCATTGGCAGATCTATATGGATAATTCCCCAAGGAATGTGTTCCCCTGCTGAAAGGAGCATAGGGAGGCAGGCTCTAATGCTGGACAGATTGTTCTTTTTACTAAACACTTGGATTAAAGTCAATACCAAATTTTCTTCAACACCCCCACCTAAAGATAAAGTGATTCCCATAAATATTAGTCTATACATTTCACTACTCATTTACAGATATCTTCAAGATTTTCAGGTGCAGGGGTCTGGTGTTTTCCACTGGCCACTCTGAGTTGGGAGCTGTCTTAATTCAGGTGCAATGTATCCAGGAGTTAATTCCTTTCACTTTCTCAGCTGTTTTTGTAGTCAGCAGTACTAGATAAGGTCCTTTCCATGCTCCTCAGGTGGCTCTGATTTCCGGGTCTTGATGTATAGGATCCCTAGGCTGAAATTAATGAACTGGGATGTCTAGGGTAAGAGGTTATGAGATTATAAATTTTTTAGTCCATTCAAGGATTTCCCTCATTGAATTAAATACTGTTCCATTTCCTGATTTCCAATTTGTTCCTTGGACCCAGGGAAGGTTGCAACAGAATACAGTCTCCCAAATATCAACTCATATGGGCTGACCTTCAGGTTAGTTTGGGGCTGGACTCTAATTGTTACAAGGCTAGTAATAAGACCTGTGGCCATTTCAAGAAAGTTTCCTGACATATTTTGCTAATTTGTCTTTTTAGGGTTTGATTTATTTGCTCAACCCTTCCCACTAGATTGCAGTCTCCATGGAGTATGTAAATCCCAGTTTATACCCAGCTGCCTAAGCTCATATAGTTGTTGAAGTGTTGCAGCAACATTAAGTTGCTGTAACACTTCACATATAAAATGAGGTTCCTTATCAGATGACATCCCCCTCTAGGCACTCCAAACCTGGGTATGACCTCTTTGTGGAGTACCTTGGTGACTTCCCTGGCCTTGTTGGTGCAGCAGGAGAAACTTCATTGAGTTGCCAGAAGATATCTATCAACACTAGGAGATCCCTGTTGCCTTGTTGGCATGGTAGCTCAGAAAAATCAATTTGCTTCAGTAATCCTCAGGAGTGTTTCCTCTTTTAGTGATCCCTGGAGAAGGTCTTTTTGAATTTAAGCTATTATTTTAACATATTGGGCATTTTTCTGTAATAGATCTGACAATTTTTGTCATATGAGCACTGAGTATCTGTAGAATGGTCACCATAGCATCGATTCCTTAATGGATTTGCTGGTGTTTCTCCTTTACAATCTGTAACATCATTTGTGATGGAACTTGTGACCTGGTTATTGGGAGTTACCAGCCACTCACCCTATTTATTCTGGTCTTGTAGATAAGTAGCTGATTTTAAATCTGCTTGACTATACCTAGGGCTAACTTTTGGAAGTGAAATCGCTTTCTTAGGTATTAATGCTATGATGCCTTGTTGTGCAAACTCCCACGCAGATTTATCTGCAGGTCACGAATTTGGGAATCCCCACACTGGTGTGCCCTGCAGTGTAGTATGGCCCCTTCTCTGGGTGGTTGGATAGCATCAAGGAAGAACAGTATTTCTTGTTTCTTGTTTATTCTTGTTTCTATTTAATTGGAGAGCCTTTTGCTTCTAATAGGTCTCTTTCCTTCCATATAACCCCATGGGCATGGCCAGTGCTAACAGCCTATTTCAAATCAGTCCAAATGTTTACTCCTTTTCCTGCTGCCACTTCCAAGGCTCTTCGTAGTGCTGTGGGTTCTGCCCTTTGTGCTGAGGTGTCCATGGGCAGCAGTGCAGCTTCTGTTGTTTTGGTTGATGAGATTACTGCATAGCTGGCTTTTCATCTTCTTGCACAAGGCTACTTCCATCTTTATAGAACTCTGTTGCTGGATCTTCAGGTCTGGTCAGGCATCTTGTAGGTCTGGTCAACCAGCACAAACCTTCTCAGTTGTCTGTAAGCAGTCATGGGTCAATGGCTTTTCTGCTTGCATTGAGGTGTTCAGGAATTGGACTGGGCTTATTGCTGTGGTTACTTTAATTTCCACACCTTCTTGCTCCATTTGAACAGTTTGATACTTCAGCATATGACTTGGGGAAAGCCAATGCTCCCTCTTTTTGTCCTGATACGGTGGTCACAACATGCAAAGTGTACACTACTTATTTTGTGCCAAAGGCAGTTTCCTGGCCTCTTGGATGAGAATAGTCTCAGCTATGGTTAAAGGCATCAGGGCTACTCATGGCTGACTTTTTCTAGTTGCTTTAAAAAGTACTCCACAGGCCTCTTGAAGTCTCCTGCCTTCTGAGACAGAACTCCAAGGGTGAGGTGCTGTCATTTGTGCACAAAAAGTTCAAAGGGTTTTGTTAAGTCTGGAAGTCCTAAGGCAGGTGCAGACATCAGGGCCAGCTTTAGGTTACAGAATGCATGTTCACCCTCAGGAATCCAAATCAAAGGTCCTTCCAAAGCCTCCATTAAAAGCTCATACAGTGGTATGATCAAAAGGCTGTGATTCAAGGCCCATAACTGCATCATCCAGCCATACCTAAGGATGCTGTTAAATCTTGGGCAGTCGCAGGTTAGAGTATGTGGCAGATGGCTTTTTTTCTGTCCATCCCCAACCTCCACTGTCCTGGTACTGTTTCAAATCCTAGGTAGGTAACTTGCTGCCTCATGATTTAAGCTTTTCCTGAGATACCTTGTAACCTCCTTGGCCTAGGAAATTCAGAACACTCCCAGTCAATTCCATAATCTGTTAATTAGTTTCAGTTGCTAGTAAGATGTCATCAGCATACTGCAGGATCGACCCTTCTGGGTTCTCTTTTTTCCAGACCTCTCATTCTTTTCCAGCTGGTTCTCAAAAATCATTGGGCTGTTTTTAAATCCTTGTGGTAGCACAGTCCAGGTAAGCTGAGTCTTCCAACCAGTCTGGGGGTTTTCCCATTCAAAGGCAAAAATGCCCTGACTTTGCTTATCAAGAGGTATGCAAAAGAAGGCATCCTTCAAATCTGTGACTTTAAACCACTAGTGATATTCCACAAGGGCTGTTAACAGGGTGTAAAGATTGGCTACAACAGGGTGGATATCCTGGACTATTTGATTGATTGTACCAACCTGTACTTATGTGTCCCAAGCTTTTTAACTGGCAAAATAGGAGTGTTATATTCTGACTCGCATTCTATCAAAAATCCAAATTCCCTGAAATTTTCTATTAGCTTCTCAATTTCCCTTCTAGCTTCTCATTTTAAAGGATATGATTTCTGCCTTACCAGTCTTGATCCAGTTTTTAGGGTAGCACAGCCTGAGCTTGTTTGGAATAGCCTGGAGTTCCACTGGCTCAAACCAGGGATGTTACCATGTTTGCTACTGCTTCTGGTGCAGAACTGTGTGGTTCTGGTGTTCCCTGCAACATGAAAGTCCTTGCCTTGATGGCTTTAGTCTCAGGTACCAATAATTGTATTTCTCCAGCTTTAAATACAATCTGAACCTCCAGTTTACTTTACAGGTCTCTTCCTAAAAGAGAAACCCTCAGGTGTATATAAAAACCAGTGTATTATCCACTGTTTTCCGAATTTTAAATTAATAGGATTAAAGAATGTTTATTTTTCCACTTTTCCTGTTGCACCAACATTTGCAGTTTCTTGGCTTAATTTTCCCTGGTTTGTATTTTATACCAAGTAAGTAGGCGCAGCATCTATTAAAAAATCAGTTTTCCTCTTCCCTGGCTCCACTGTAACTAGGAATTCAGCTGGGGATTCTACCTCTGGTCCCCTTCATTCCTGATATAGGGGTAGGTCTGTTACCTTTGCCCCATCTTGGGACATTCCCATTCCCAATGCCCAAACTGTCTACAATATGCACATTGATTCAGCTTCAGTCCCCCTAGTCCTGGGGGACTCAAACCCCTGTATTGACAAATGAAGTGTTTCTGTGCCAGATGGCACAGAAAAAAGGGGTGAATAGAAGCTGGATATTGAACTGTCAGACCTTAGTCAACTCCCCCTCCCCCAAATGGAACAAAACACCCAAAATTCTAGGGAAGGAAAAAAAAACCCTCAAGAGCTGGCAATGTAGTGGGAAAAGGTTTTTACAGGGGTTTTTTCATGTCTCAAATTAAAAACAAAACCAACAAAAACCCCAAAGGGTTCATGCAGCAGCTTGAAAAAAAGCAGATGGGAACCTGGTGAAGCTCTGATGTTCTCCTCCTCACAGAAGATGAAGCAGGTGGATTTGGTGTCCTTTCTCTCACTGTTCAGAGGTCAGGAGCTGAGGTGGAGCTGCCTTCTCACCAATTTCTGGCCAATTCTTCTCCCACTGGTTGTTCTCTCTGATCTCAGACCAAAATCAAACTGTACAGTTCACTTTGACAAAAACCACCTTAGGATCACTGCCACAGCCTCTCAAAGGCCATGGAAAGACCTACTTGCCTAAGCTAACAGAAACCAAACTCGCTAAGCAAAACAGAAAAAAGGAATGCAGTCTGCACAGCACCACAGATGCCTGGTGAGTGATGCTTTGGAAAAGCCTGGGGACATGTCCCAAGGCTCCACCCTCCCACCCCCTGCTGGACCCACCTTAAAGGTACAGCAACCATTTTGGACATAAAACAGATGATCAGGGAACAGATTATCATAATAAAATCATCCAAGACACTGGTTTACTTTCAAACCCGCACAGCACCAAAAACTGAGGTTACTTGAGTGTAACCACAGAACACCGGTATGCATTTATTGCAAGCGTCACTTATATTTGGATGTAACAGGAATAGGCATTTTAAATACATTGGTGGCCTATTCCAGGCAATATGGGATACCACGGGCTTGGTGGAAATCAAGCAAGAAAAGCTTTATCCTGTAAACAGCAAGGAGTATGTACCATTAGGACTGTAGTTCCAAAACCAGATATCATTGGTAAATCAGAATTCCCCAAGGGACTTTTATGGCAAGTCACAAACTAAATTTAAATCCCTTAGTTAAGAAGCCTGCTGGTCTCCACAAGTTGATGAGGATTCTTACCATGGTGAGGAATGCCTGAATGGGAAAAGGCTCTAATGAACATATGTGGAGTTATTGAACAAATAGAAAATCAGACAAGTCATGTAATCAGTGCCTTGCAACAACAAATTACTAGGCTTTCAAAGGCAGTTAAACAAAATTGAATGGCTTTAGATTTGCTTTTGTCTTCCAAAGGTAGTGTGAACATTAATATCAGTTGCTTTATAGATGTGAATTAGAATTTGCCTACATTGTGCTGATCAGTATTGTTAGGGTACTAGATAACTTCATTTTCTCTAGTGATTGTTGCATTTTTGATGTCTTATAAGTTTCTTTTTACAGACTTCTATAAGTTTGTTTCCAGCAATTTTACGGAAAGTTGTTCCCCACTGACTTTTCCCTCTTTCCCTGGGCCTAGTTTCTGGGGATCTCCCTGAAACCTGGTTTGTGGGAGGGATCAGGGAGGTTATTTGGGATATGTATACTTAGTTGGGTTGTGGTGATGCCTGGACATGTAAGCTTATGGCTCTGAAAGGCAAGGCAGCCTAAACTGAACTCAAAAATCATTTTCAAGCCAAGCTTACAAGTCCAACAAGTATCAAAAAATAGTTTTCTAAAATTGTCTGACATTCAAGAATGTTGAACCTCACCCAAAGAAGACTGTTATCTTGAGTGTCTTAGTTTACAATGGAAGATGTAATCAAAAGTATGTATCCTATCACCATCTTCATAAGCTGTTAAAAACAGGTGGGGCAGTGTCCTTTGTCTCTTCCATGACTCATCCCTGATAACTCCCTCTGGAGGGATATCTTCTGTTAATGGGCCATCAAGCCTCACTTCATGACTCATAAAATTACATCATTCCATTGTGAAATGCTCCGCCCAGGGGGAGGAACCAAGCATTCCTACCTGGATATAATCTGGGACTGCGAGCACCACAGGCAGCTTTACCTACTGGATTCCCAGAGGACAAGAGCTACATAACCACCGCTGCAGCTTCAGAAGAAGACCAGACCCTTCTACAGGATCACCGCTTCAATAGAATCACATTAATCACTTCAAGAGGACTGCAGACACCATTTAATTGGACTGCTACCACTACCCTGACCAACAGTATCTTTACTCTGTCAGATTAAGCCGGTGCTTTCTACCTTTATTTTAATCAGTGGCACATGATGGCTGAGGAGAGCGGTGTCTGCAGCTTTGTGTTTAAGAAGTGGGTCCGAGCTGCATCCAGCGGCCAGCGAAAACGGCCCAGAAGTGAGCAGGAGAGCAGTGGGGAGGAGGGCAGCGCTGTGGTGCGGAAGGAGCGGCGGCGGGACACCCCCAACCCCATGATCCAGAAGACCAGGCGCTGCAGGAGGGAGAGGCCACAGTACACACCAAGCAGCAGCGAGGATGAGGATCCTGCCAAGGAGATCAGGGTCACCTACAAATCGACCAGGTCAGTGAAACCTGTTGGGCCAGAAGACATGGGAGCCACAGCAGTATATGAACTGGACACAGAGAAGGAGAAGGATGCCCAGGCCATCTTTGAGCGCAGCCAGAAAGTCCAGGAGGAGATGAGAGGAAAGGAAGATGATAACATTTACCACGGCATTAACAACTACCGGAAGTATGTGAAGCCCAAGAACACATCGATGGGAAATGCCTCTTCAGGAATGGTCAGGAAAGGCCCCATCCGTGCTCCGGAGAATCTGCGGGCCACGGTGCGCTGGGACTACCAGCCTGACATCTGCAAGGACTACAAAGAGACCGGGTTCTGCGGCTTTGGGGACAGCTGCAAATTCCTGCACGACCGCTCGGACTACAAGCATGGCTGGCAGATTGAACAGGAGCTGGACAAAGGCTGCTACGGCATCAATGACGGTGATAACTACGAGGTAAGCAGTGCTCTTCAGGAGGACATGCCTTTCAAATGCTTCATCTGCAGAGGTTCCTTCAAGAACCCCGTGGTCACCAAGTGTCGGCACTACTTCTGTGAGAGCTGTGCCATCCAGCACTATCGCAAATCCTGCTACTGCTACATTTGTGACAAGCAAACCAGTGGGGTCTTCAAGCCTGCAAAAGAGCTCATGGCAAAATTGGCAAAACACAAGGGGGAGGAAGAAGAGGAGCAACAGTCAGACCGTGAAGAGGATCCACACTAGCAGAACACATTTTGTATGTTAAGGAAAAAGGGGACTGTGGGGTGGGTGTATACCCCCCATGAAAGTCTTGGGGGTTTTCATGTTTTTCAATTGCATTCAACATGACATAGCAAGCTGACAGTTTGTCAGATGCAGAATGTTGTCAACAATGGTAAGAAAATCTACCCATCACCGTACTTGAACCCCAAGACACAAACATTTGAGAAACATCAATAGCAGAAGGATGTGTGTTTTTAATTGAGATGGTTTTGAGTTGAATAGTTTCTTCTTTATGTTGTGGTGTGGTTTTGTTCTAATAGATTGTTCAATTCCTCTCTGTATTGTTAAGTTGTACCCCCTACCCTTTATCGTTAAGTTGTACCCCCTACCCTTAATTGTTAAGTTGTACCCCACCATTATGTTGTTGGTTCCACCCTAAGTTGTATCCTCCCATTCAGTTTTCAATGCACCCTGACATCTGCCCCTTATTCCTGAACATTCCCTGTTCCTCCTCCCCTCAGTTGTCAATTCTCCCTTGTGCCAGCCCCCTGACCGAACTGCCCCTCTGGAAATCCTCTAATCCTCGACACTCCATTGGCCCATGTGACCCACTCTCCTCCTGTTGTTTTCCCCACTGGTTTGTGTATTGTGAACCCTGCCCTGTACTCCTCCCCTAGGTCTCCCCTATTGGCTGAAGTTCTGTACCCTCCGCCGGAACTACCCCCATATATAAACTCTTGCATACCCAGTTTAATTGCCTTCTATTCCGACAATAAAACCTTTGGGAGTCCACACAGTAGGCCCTTCTGGTTTATGTGTTTGTGTGTTGATCTGAGGTGACTGGTTGGGGATTCTGTGGCCCTGGAGGAGTGTCACCCTTCGTCAGCGAGGACTTGGAGAGTGCTGCACTGCAACAGTTTATAGTGTTGAGTTGTAATTTGTAGATATATTTGGGATATGAGGACTTAAGGATTTTATCTATATAAGAACATATGAACCTGAACAAACGGTTTCTTCTGTTAGTTGTTTTTTCTGACAGTTCTAAAGTTGAATTGTTTCTTTGTAGTGTTAAGCTGAAATTTGTAACTTCTAAGTAATGAGCCTGCGGCATGCTAGCCTATTACTGGTGGATTTGTTTGAGAGCTTCTGGATGTAAATGTTATAGCTCGGATGATACATGGGATACATCACTGGCTTGGGGGGCTAGGCTTGTGGAGTTGGGTGGAAAGCCTTACTGGGACTGGGTGTATCATCTGTGTCCTCGTGCTGTGCTTGTCATCCTGTCTGCAGAGGATGACAAAGAATACTTTGCCCTTTTTAAACAGAGAAAGGGGGAACTGTCACAGCCACAGCTGGCCTGTGGGCTGTACAGGTAAATTGGCTATAACAGACCTTAATTCAACCTGTCTAGCCGTTAGAAAAGTGTAGAAGTAAATGAGTCCTCAAGATTACAAAATGATAGGATTTGAACTCAAACAGGGACCCCAACCAATCTCATTCAAACCTGAATGTAGACAGCTAATTTGCCAGTGAGCTGGGCATTGTTGAGACCTTGACCAATCAGATATGTAAGTGTGGAAATTTTGAAACCCGTTGTCGTGGGTTGCAGTGCAAAATGTAATCACAGAATGTGTTATTCTGTCACCATCTGCTGAACTGGGATGGGAGGGCATGATGTAATCTTCAGTTGTTAAGCCAGCTGATAAGAAACCATGAAGAGCAGTTTCCTTATCTCTTCCATGATCCATCCTCCCTCCAGGGAGGGGATTTCTGCTAATGGGCTACTGAGTCCACTGATAAGCTTACATCATCCCACTGGGAAATGCTCCATCCAGGGAGAGGAGCCAAGCCTCTACCTGGACAATAACCTGAGACTTGGAACACCAAGCAGCCTCTCTTCACTGGACTCCCAGAGGAAGACCAGGCCCATCTATCACCACTGGACCTTCAGCAGAGGGCTGCACCTTTCTAAAAGATCTCTGCTTCAACAGAGCCACAACTGCTACTCCAGGAGGACTGCAGCCACGGCTCCAACTGGACCAACAGGGTGTCAGGTTCTATTCTGACTTTGTCAATGGTTTTCTTTCTTTTTTTTTTTTATTTTTCCCTTTTCCTAATAAATTGTATTTCTGACTTGGAGTCTCTCACTGGTTTTACTCTCAAGCCAGACCACCCCTATAAAAGAATGCAGCCCTCAATAAATATTCGCTGTTTGTCACATGATTTCAGTGTGTCCAGTTGTGTGCCTGTCTCTAAAACTACAACTGTGTGGTGGATTTAGTGCTGGCTAAAATCACCAGTGAACCCACTAGAATTATTTGTGGGAACCCAGGATACAGGGAGTCTTTCTCTGCCTGTTCTGAGGACTCCTGATCCTCAGGAAAGTACTCCTTTCAACCTCTGTCTATGGGGAAAGCTTCCAGAGCTTTCTGAGGAGCTGGAAACAGCCCAAGTGTGAATTAGATAGCAGTGTAGTTGGTAGTTATTGCTTAATAGAAAATGTATTCTTTAGGTTTTATATACTATGGATGTAAGTAAAGGTTCAAGATGGAAGATTGCGGACGTTGCCTCAGTTTTCCTTCTCCTTCACTTACTCCATTTTCTGTAGTGTTGGGAGCACAATTTTATTAGAAAGACTTTGCCTCAGTGCCATGTTACGTGAATAGATTGATAACTAGTTCTTGGTAGAAAAGTTCTAACAATATAAGTTTAGAATATGTAGAGTTAAATTATTGGATTGTTTGTTTTTATATAAGGAGACATTTTGTTTCCTTGAGGGCAGAATCACCTCATGTCTGTAAGAGAGCAGAGCCTGTACCATCTATGGCTCAGAAATTAGGATAAGATATAATAAACAATCCCTGAAGACCGAAAAGAAGTTGCTCTGCTGCATTCATAAAGCAAAAAAGAAGAACTCATGGGGTTATTAAGTATAACCCAACACCAGCCTGGAGCCATTCCCGGGGTTGTATGTACCCTGGATTGTCACAAGCTGGGTTGGGGAGAGCTTAGTGTCAGGAAGGTGCTTGCAGCCATGGCCTGGCCCAGACTGGGGTTGAGGCCCCATGGCCTCCAGCCCCTGCCCCAGCCACCGCTGGGACCTGGCCCCACCAGGCCAGGCAGGCTGAGGCTGAGGAGGGCTGGCCCCCCCAGTGCCGTTACCTCTTCAAAGGCAAAAGCAAGAGAGACATTTCCTGGGCTTGCCCATTTTTAAAATGTGGATTTCACAGAGGAGGATCTAGCTTCTAAATGGTTTAACAGGTTGTCAGTTCTCAGAGCCAGCCAGCCAGCCACTGGTCCTCACCAGGCACAGAGGAAGCTCCCAGCAGCTTCTCCCAGAAATTGTCGTGGGTGGCTCCCTCCTTCTCCACTAAATGTCAACCAATGCAAAACCAGCACAGACTGTTATTCAATATTTCCTGTTAAATAGTAGTTCTGCCTTGGAGTCTCTCACTGGTTTGTTTTCAGCCTAACACAGTACTTTACCATCATCCAGACTCTGCAGTCACTGGGGAGCCCTGTTTTACAGTGAGGACCTGGAGATCCCTTCCTGGCAATTGGGAAAATCTAACACGGTGTGTCCACCCATACCTGAGGTCTCCAGTCCACCCAAAAAAGGGGTCCTTCTTTGATAGGCCCAAACTGATGAGTCCAAGTGACTTGTTTACCTTTTTGTGTAGAAAACATCTGCTTCTGATGGCATATTTCCTGACCAGCTGGGGCCAGGGCTTGGCCAGGGCTTTTAATATTTCTTAAAATATTCTACTACCCAGCCTCTACAGATATCTGTTAGAAGGATTTCTTGATATATCTTACATAATGTTATACAAACATCTCTACAACAGATGGTTTTACATTAAAAATAACTACTATAAAAGTTTCAATCATCTATTTTTAACTAAAGAACCTTGATGGTATTAATAGCATCAAATTCAAGATTCATCTTTTAAGTCAGGTCAGGCTTAGGCCTGCTGTTCAGGCCATCATAGCAGATCATAGTTGCAGTCCAATTAGGCAGTGGTAGCAGCGCTGTTGAAGGGGTGCTTGAAAGCACCCCTGGGGACCTGGGGAAAGTTCTGGCCCTTCTCTGGATCTGTCCAGTGGTGGTGGTTTCACTTCCCAGACTTTGAGATATATATACCCTAAAATTCAGGCAGAAATGTTCACTGCCTCCCCCAGGGCGATGAATTTCATAATGAAGTAATCCTATGAGTCATAGTATATTTTGGAGTCCCTCCTGGTTGTTCCAGCTGCCTACTCAGCTTGGAGCCACTGAATTCGTGATGGCCCATAAGCAGAGATTACCCCCTCAGGATGGGTGGTGCTGCTGTTCCCCTGAAGGGAATTATTACAGGTGGGTCATGGTGAAGATAAATAAACACTGCTCTACTCGTCTTAACAGTTCATCACAAGGTGATGTCGATGGCAGTAGATTACATGCTTTGGCTACACTCCATATTGTAATCCAGGTCACCTTCCTAAAACCTTGTTCACCAGGTGAGACCTGATGATCTCAACATCCACAGATTGGGAGTAGCCAGCAGATACACAGGAGAAAAGCAAACATTACCCCTGAACATCACCCTTTGGTGCAGTCAGAGACACCTGGTCTACAAAAAGACTGATAAAAAAACTGAAGAGAAAGAACCAAATTAGTATCGAAGATGAAGGGATCAATAACCAATGGGAGATCGAATACTAAAGATTGTGTAATTTGAAAGACAATTTCTTTGGGTTTTATCTATATAAATATGTGAAAAGTCTAGTAAAGGACTGGGAACTGAATCAGTTGGGATAGATCATACCTTGGACCAGGTTCCTGACACAGAGGGAATAAACCTGATAATAAACACACAATTAAAAAAATACAGAGGCAAGTAGACCTTGAACTACAGTGAAAGCTGGAAATAAGAGGCATGTGGAAAAAGCCCTTTGAAATTTACAGCAAGGAAAGATGTTTGCAGTGAAAAACCTCTCAAATCCAGAATTTCTTTGGACTTTCCCTTAAAAATAAAAGAAAACAATCGCTAGAGCCATGGAAGGGTGGATCTCAGTAAAACAACACCTAGTTTTGAAGATATGGTCACTTCTTTTACAAGAGTGGGAGATAGTATATAATAAAGAAGCATTGTTAGCTTTAATAGTGTGGGCTAATATTTGGGGTTAGGTGGCCTTCCTTTTGTTCCTTCTCACCTATAATTTTTCCCTATTTAGTTGCCGGGAGACCTAATTGCTGGTACTTAGTGAGTGATTAAGAAAGATAAAAGATTTTGGCTCGGCCCAGTGGGGAAGGGCTGCTAGTTTTCTTGAGCTTGGGAGCAGGACTCTCAGGCAGAGTGGTTGTTACTTGGAGAGAGGAATTTGATATCATCCAGACCGATCTGCTTTTCCCTTCTTTTCCTTCTTTGTTTGTGGGCCTCACACCTGCTAGTGTAATAGACTCCGTCGATCATTAGTTTGTTCAGAGTGTATTAGAACTTGTTTTAGTTGCTAGAGTGTATTAGCATTTGTCTACCCATTTTAATTGGGTTGTGCAGTGTGTATTAGAATTAGTCTGTTCAGGAGATCATAAAACCATTTCTACAATACAGAAATGCAGGGTCACCTGAAAGAAAACACAAACCCCTTCCCAAATATTTTCTGAGCAAAGGAAAACAAGGAATTACGAAAATTGCTGGAAACCAAAACTGGGCTTTGTTTAAAGACAAAGGGAAAACCCAGACTGCGGGCACTTAACATCGGAATGCAGCTTATCAGTCTCCAAGCCAGGCCAGGAAGGGAGAGAAAAGATTGGTTAGGAGGGTTAAGAGATCAAAAACCCTAAATTCTAGACAAGATGTGAACATACAAACAAAGCCTCCGTGATAAGGAAGCGGCCTTGATATGTAAAAGGAGTTACCTCAAAAGATAAAACTAACAGGAAACAGAGATTCTTCCCAGAACAACAACCGAGAAGGGAGGGGGAGTGATGAATCCCTCTATAACAACAAAGGATCTTTAACAGAAAAAGAAAGTATAAAAAGGCTGTATCTGATGATTAATTTTACAGACCAACTTTTGGGAGCTGTGACTCTGTTGGCTGTCCAATGCGTTGTACCTTGTCTCTACTGCTTGCCTATTAAATCAATTAATTTGATTGGCCTTGTCCCTTGGCTATTATTTTCAGGATCCAATTTTAATAATATCTATTTATAACACTAGGACGTGTGGCAGTGCTAGCACCCGCCATGGAGCTTCTGATACATCTCATC
>VWYI01002100.1:5148-21433 GCA_013399455.1 Anthoscopus minutus | reverse complement strand
CTTCTTTCCTTCTTTCCTTCTTTCTTTCCCTTTTTCACAATCTTTTTTCCTACAGAAATTAGCAGCTTGTTTACTTGGGCCAACCTGTGAGCGAGACAAATAATTCCACTGATGTTCTCCAGAATTAGAATTTTTTGGGTTGGGAGAGACCTTAAAGATCAACTCATCCCACTACAGGGACACCTCCCTCCATCCCAGGCTGCTCCAAGCCCCGTCCAGCCTGGCCTTGGACACTTCCAGGGATCCAGGGGCAGCCACAGCTGCTCTGGGAAGTCCATTCCAACCACTCCAAGATGAGTTTTGTAGGGCACCACAGAAATGTTTAGCGCTAAAATCCATGCTGGAGGCGACGACAGAGAAGGATCTTCTCAGAATCACAACAAAAAATATCACAGAGTCATGGCACAGGTGACAGAACAGCAACAGAGGTCACAGAATCATGGCACAGGTCACCAAGGGTCGCTTTATTTCCTCAGTTTCCCCATTTCTGAGGTGGAGGCCGCCATCCTTCCAAAACTTGCTTTCCCAAAAGAGACCAGGATGGATTTAGGGTTGGAATCTTCTGGGGACAGAAAGGAGAAAGAGCTTTTAATTATCAGAAGTGGTCAGAACCCAGGAGCAGGCTCATCCTCCCAGCTGGCCCCTGGAAAAGGCAAATCTCCTGCATTTCCACCTGGGAAGAAGCACTTTGGATTCACTTCTGCCTTTGGCAGAAGATGTTGAACCATGGAGTGGTTTTGATTGGAAATAACCTTTCAGCTCATCAAACCCAACCATAAGCTCAGCACTGCCAACTCCACCAGACTCTTTGGTTAATCAACAGGAAAAATTTAAGGAAAAAACCAAACAAACAAAACAAAGACTTAAAATAATTTAAAAATATCAAAACTAAACCAAATTAAATTTATTTTACACCACCAGTCCTTGCAAAGCAAAAAAAAATATCAGAGCTGAAGCTAAATAAGTTAACCTAAAACGTTGAAAATGGGGGGTTTTTTTGGGATGAAGGCAGAATTATGACAGATTTTCAAGCAGGAAGATTAAAAACAAAATTCTTGGATTTTCCTGGAACTTTTAGTTTAACTATTTTTGCTTATCTAAAATTAAAGACATTTTAGAGCCTAAGATATTTTAGTGCCTTGCAGGCACTATGCAAAATCTCAAAGTTTTCCTCTCAAAATATGAAAATGAGCAGTTTAGAAGCATCTCTTTTTTTTTTGCCTGGCTGAAAGATTTTACCAAACTGGAAATAAAATTCCACACACACATTTTGTTCCCTCCTCCACATCCTAGACATGGAATTTTAGCAAATTCCCTTAGTCCAAAAAAACGAGATAGTGGTCCTGCATTGTTTTTCCACATCTGTCTATTCTACAGGTTTTGGTGAATTAGAATTCCCATTGGTTTTGGTGTGGCTGGAATTCCCATAGGTTTGGGTAGGGATAAAATTCCCATTGTTTTCTGGAGGTGTGTTTCTTATATGTGCACCTCAGAAGTATTTTTATTTACTGAAGGTTTGTTGAAAACCAAGGAAATTTGAAATTTTTTAAGGAAGTCTTAAATTTTTTTTTGTAAATTCCCAGCGATTTGCACGAGCTCTGAGAGATCCCATGAGGCTTTGAAGCCTGATTTAACGTTCTGCAACTGAAATCTTTATAAACTCGTGCAGATCTTTACCACACACCCACAAGGAAGGATCAATTTTTCCCTAAAGAAAAGGACCCAGTTTCTCCCTAAAAAAAAAAAAACAAATCCATTTCTGCCCAAAAAAAGGACTCGGTTTCTCCCTAGAAGAGAGAAAGGAGTAGAAGATTGAGGTTCTGCCTTCTCCCTAGAAGAAGAAGATTCCATGACTCATTCACTAATTAAATATGTGTGTTTAGAAATAAAAATAAATAAATGAATAAATAAATAAACCTTTCCTTGTCCCAAACCTTAATCAGAACAGAATTTTCCTTGCCTTCCCTGTGGTTTCTGGTTTGTCCCAGGATCAAAGAGCTGTGACCATTATTAAGGAAAATTAAAAAAAAACACCCCAAACATCTGCCTGCCTGGTATTTACAGAACAATCCAAACTGGGCAAAAAAAGCGATCCAGGGGCTGAGCAATTCCATGTTATCACGGAAGCATGGAGTGGGTGAGCCTGGAAGGGACCTCTGGAGATCATCTGGTCCAACTCCCTGGCTCGAGCAGTTATTTGGGAAGGGCTCTTTGATTCCGCCCTACTGAGGTCCTGAGGCAATCCCAGTTTTTCCATAGATTTCCATTAACTTTGAAGCTAAAGGCGCCACATCCTTAGGGATAAGTCAGGAATCAGCTGGTTAAAGCTTTAAACTCATTTAATCAGATTTTCTTTCGGGTTTTAAAGCTGTGTGGAATGAACTTTTATAGAATAATATCTCTGATATTCCTTGGGGAAATTATTTGTCTCCTCTGTCGCCTCGGCAGAGCGGAGCCACTGAGCTGATCACGGGGTTTTCCTGTAAAAACAGCCTGGGGGAGCTGGGATTGTCCAACCTGGAGGAGAGAAGGCTCCAGGGAGAACTCAGAGACCCTTCCAGGGCTCCAGGAGAGCTGGAGAGGGACTTGGGACAAGGGATGGAAGGGCAGGACACAGGGATTGGCCTTAAGCAGGAGGAGGGCAGGTTTGGACAGGATCATGGGAAGAAATTCCTTGTTATAAGGGCGAGCAAGGCGTTCCCCATGACCTGAGAATGTTTTCAAAGACATCAGTTCTCTCTGCACATGGAATTGGACGGGAAGATCCTCCAAGGAATCCCTGACTTGAGCCTCATGCGCTGTTGGAATTCTCCTCATGAAGTTCATGGAATTCTCCCCACCTCTTGTCATAGAGGCCTGGGAATCCTGCTGGAAGATTAAAGCAAGGTAGGGGCTGGGTATCTCAGCCTTATTTGTGTCAGCTTTTTCTAAGTCATCCTTCCCACCCAGAAACAGGCACGAATTTTCCTTGGCCATCCTTTTATTATTGATTTATTAATAATTACTGAATCTCTGGATACCCTTGAAAGTGTCAGCTCTACTTCAGCTGATTTTTCCTCACACCATCCATCCATGTCCAGTTCTCCGTGCTCTGCAGAAATGAGATAAAAATCTTGTTTTTCTTTATTCCAGCCCTCAAAAGTGACTCATTAATGTTTTTCTGTGGCTTCAGGTCTCGACAAAAATAAATCAAATGAACAAAGAGCAATTTTCCATCCTCGCCCTCTGTCTTTCCTTCTCCACCTGCTTTTATTTGCTTTTTCCCCTTGGATAAACTATTTGGAAAACATTGCAAGAACACTTAATTTGGATAACATGAAAGCAAATTCTCCTGGCTGATTAAGGGATGTTTTCCCTTCAGGAACACACGAACAAATTTGGGGATAATTTTCCTATAAAAAGACGTAATGTTTGAACTGAAGGGAGAATTTGCCCCAGCCTGGATTCCAGGTTGTTCCCAGATGTTGATTGGGAATGAAGTTGTGCAGGACACAGAGGTGGCAGCTGAGCACAGGGAATGAGAAAACCTCACCAGAGCTGCCCTTCAGGGTTTCAAACCTTTCCCTTCCACCTTTCCATTGTGGAAGAATTTAGATTTGCTGACACCTTCCAGAGGAAATCTGAAATCCATTTCTCTGAGAAATGCTGGTCTCCTATAGATGGGGCCGTACCTTTTTCTTCTTTGTGGCTGCAGTGTGGGAGCAGGGAGCTGGAAATCCTCGGGATCATCACAAACCAAAGGAATTGCTCTCCAAGGCCACTCAATGGAAGGGAATGCCACAGTTTTGGGACTCCTGAGTGACTTTGTGCTTTGCACATTTCCTCTCCTCACCATTGCACGGCTGAGATTGTTCACGGGGGAAAGGGAATAATCAGGAGAGCCAGACTGGTGTTCATCCTGAGAAAATGGAGCCTCGGACCAAAGGAGGTTCTCCAGGAAGGAATTTTGTCTATTTTCCTCTTTCTTTTTTGGAAGATGAGAGTTTTGACCAACAGGAATTTACAGGTTTATGTTAATGTACAAAAGAAAGTAGGCTGTGAAAGAATTAGGTGTTGGGTCGGGCATTGGGATGGATTTTCCCTTATGGGAATCCCTGTGGGATTCCTCATCCTGTAGAAAATCCGGCCCTTCCCAGCATCCCAGAGCCTGCTCCACGCACCAGCTCCACACTTTCCCAAACCCTGCAGGAAAATTATTTTTGATCACCCAAGGACTCTGTGGACCTGGAAAACAGGAGTTAAATGTTTTTAAAATAAAAATTAACAGCATGGAGCTGTGCCAGGGAAGGATTAGGCCGGAAATCAGGAAAAAGTTCTTCCCCCAGAGGGTGCTGAGGCACTTCCCAGGTTCCCCAGGGAATGGGCACATTCCCAAGGCTCCAGGAGCGTTTGGACAGGGTGAGATTTTTGGGATTGTCCTGAGCAGGGCTAGGAGTTGGAATCCTTATGGGTTCCTTCCAACCCAGAATATCCTCAGGGGTCACCAGAGAAGCAGGGAACTGGAACGACCTGATTGACAGAGCTTAGGAAATAATTTTCCTGGATAGAAAAGGAAGTAAAACCAATGCTCTGCTCCCATCCCTTATTACCTTATTACAGCTCTTCCCATTCCTGTGCCAATTCCCGATATCCTCTGGTTCTAGGATGGGAATCAGGAGTAGGAATGGTTATTAAATCTTCTGCTGGCAGCCAGTCAGTGCTGGACATTCCTCACCTCTCTGAATTTCAATGCCACAACCACCTCTCACTCACTTTCCCACAAAATCAAACATGATAATATAATTAATAATCATAATCCTATGGTGCATATTCGGGATATTCTTCCCAAAAACATTCCTGCATAATGGAATGGCAATCCTGGGGCTGTGGCTCCCTTTTCCCTGTTCAGCTCCTCCTTTCACAGGAACGTCCCTTTCAGTCAGCCAGAGAATCACAGAATCATTAAACTGGAAAAGATCTCTCAGGTCACCAAGCCCAAGCTATGATTCTGTGATTCCACGGCAATTTCCAGAGATCCTGGATGTTTGCAGTCCACCTGGGAAAGGTGGTCTGGGAAAGGATGGCATCATGATTGTGATGTTGAGCAGCACCTCCCAAACCCTGGAAAGAGATCTTGGCTCTGTTGCAGCGACAATTTAACATCAGGAATATCTGTAAATATGATTTTATCTGATTTTAACTATTTAAACCTCAATCATCCAGCTTGGCTTTGGAGTTAAAGAGAGAGACAAGTTATTTCCCATCCTGAGAGGGAGAACAAATCCCTTTCTGCATATCTTTGTTCCTCTGCAGTGATTTTAGGGGGTAACAACAGAGAAAGTGAACTGAAATCAGTCCAAACTCATTTCACAACATCCAAGCTCTCCACTTTAAAGCTGAGCTTAATCCTTGCCCATCATTTCCAACGTGCAGGAACCTTTTAAATGAATATTTATTTAAAGGTTTTACTCTTTCAAAGCCTGGAGTCTGCAGAGATATTCACACATCAGTGCAATGACCTCCAAAAATAAATAGGGGCAGAACTTGTGATAAGATTTTATCTCGTTTAGGTTTCTCTTTCGGGTGTTAGAACCCTAATCTATCCAATGGCTTTTTTTTTTTCTTTTTTTTTCTTTTTTTCCCTCTGAATTCTCATTCTTTCAACACCAAATTTCCTCTGCTGTTTTAACAACACAGCAGGGATTGATTCCATACAGGAATCTGGTGGCACATTCATATTTCTCGTGTCTTTTTTATTAGGGCTGACTGGGGGATATGGTACAAGTTAAGGGCAGCTCTGTAATCGCTTGCACATGATGGCTGTAGGAAAGGATTCTGTGTTCTTACCTTCATCCAGCTCCAAGAAAGGGGAGGGAAAAAAAGGGAGTAGGGGAAAAAAAAATGTTAATAATTTATTTCTGCTTCAAACATGTGCAAATTCCATATCGGGGCAGTGCCTAGGAAAAAAAAGAAATGCTGTGGAAGGGGTAAAAAAACAACTGTCCCTCCACCACAGGGATAACAAAGAACACAGTCCCTGGAAAAGGCTTGTCTAAACAAAATAACAGTGAAAAGGAGCAGCAAACCCAAACCAAAACACAGGGAAGGAATCAGAAGGAAGCCTGGAGGACTTCAAAGCCGTCTGTGCGTGTGTGGGGTTGGAGGACGCTAGTGCCTAGGAGCCACTCTGGGCTCAGGTCGGTGTCAGGTGTGGCTGGGGTCACTTGAGTGACCCACACCCAACAGAGGTGGAAGGAGGACAAGGCTTTGTCTCCTCTGACTTCATCCTGGGAGAGCAGGGCAGGTCACAGGTCCATGGAATCACAGAATTCCTGGGCTGGGAGTGAGCCACAAAGGATCATGGAGAAAACTCCTGAAGACAAGAGTGCCTGGCTGGGTTTTTGGGGGTGGGACACAGAGAGGATGGAGCCAGAGGTGAGAAATGAAGGGAAAAGGTGGGACCGCCCCAAAAATGCATCCCTGGAAGGGGGTCTCAGAGGGGAGGCTCCCGGAGCTGGCCAGAAGCACCAGTGGAATGTGATGGGAGCAGCAGAGGAGCAGCAGCCGGTGTTCCCCAAGCCTTGGATCCAGGGGATTCACTGCCAAACCCAGCACTGAGGTGGTGGGAACCCCTCCTGGCGTTTGTCGGCGTTTGGATGAGGGATGCAGCTGGGAAGGCCTTGATTTTTGTATTAACACTTCAGTTTTTCAATTGCAGCTTCTGTTCTGCACCCCTGATTGCAGCAGGAGAGCTCAGCTGCCCCCAAATTCCCAGGAATTTGAGGTGACAGGACTTTGGGCTATCGACTTTGGGGTAGGTAAAAACTCAACTGTGCCCGTGGCAGTGGGACCAGGCCTGAGCTCTCTGTCACCAACCTTGCGTGGCAGCCAAATATAGAGCAGCCAGTGGTGCCAGGCAAAAAAACTCGGAGAAGAATCTGAGTCTTATCAGCTTCTCCAGATCTTTGGATCTCCCCAGTGGGAAGCAATTTCTCCTGGGATTACACACATATGAACACACAAATGTGTGCGTCACAAAATCCCTGAGAGGATTTTGCTGAATTCTCAATACCTGTGCTCAGAAAAGGGCAGGTGAAAGTTCCTGGTATCAAACAGGGATCAAATTTTCACTTCTTCCTTGTTTATCTTCTCTAGATTGAAAAAAAAAATTCTTTGTGTCTATAGTGGAAGACTGACTCCCTAGAGATTTAAAGGATGTTTTCCGTAATTTCAGCTTGCCTCGTCAATTCATCCACACCTCAGAATCAGCTGCAAATTGATTTCAGTCTGTTCTCACCTGATGGTTTCCAAAATCTTACAGGAACAGCCTCACTCCTAAAGCCTTGCCTTTATTTTGGGTTGTTTACACTTATCACCATGATTCCACAGCTGATTTAAATAAAAGTCACTTCTCTGACTTCCAGTGAGCAGTGATCTATTAAATTTGAAGCTTAACCCCGGTGAATCACAATCTGCTCTTTTCTGGTGGTGACTTAAACCAGGAGGCAAAATGTCAAAGAAATTCTGAAAGCAAAACAAGGAAGAGAATGGCAACATCTTTTGAAGCAAAAAACAAAATTAAATTCTGCTCAGTTTGGTGACTGTCAGGTCGCAGATCATAGTCTGAGCTATGGCTGCTCCTGAGAACTTTTTTTAGAGTTTAAGCCTGGTTTAAAATCATGGAAGTGCTGGAAAAAGGGAGTAGAATTTTCTTTTATTGGATGCTGTGCCTGACTTTACCTTGAAATATTTATGGTCACCAAGGCCTGAGATCATCCCATCAGCCAAAATGGGGTCGCTGGATGTTCTGAAAGAGAGCAGGCAGGCCAGGAGAGAATCCTGGAATCATTTGGGGTAGGAATGATCCCTAAGATCATCCAGTCTACACTGCCAAGGTCACCACTGACCCCAAGTGTCCCCAAGTGCCACATCCACATGGCTCTTAAATCCCTCCAGGGATGGAGACTCCACCCTGCCCAGGGTTGGATAACCCTTTCCAGGAAGGAATTGTGGCTATGTCCACCCTGAGCCTGCCCTGGTCCTTCCCTCTGCTCCCGTCCCTGTTCCTTGGGAGCAAAACCCTACACCGCTGGCTGTCCCCTCCTGTCAGGAGCTGTGCAGAGCCAGAAATTCCCCCTGAACCTCCTTTGCTCCAGGCTGAGCCCTTCCCCAGCTCCCTGAGGAATTCTCCAGCCCCTTCCCAGCTCCCTCAGGAATTCTCCAGCCCCTTCCCAGCTCCATTCCCACATGGTCACCGCTGTGTCTTCCACAGATGAACCAGAAAAAAAAGGAAATATTTCCCAGGGTCATTTTCTTCCAGCTCTGGAGTTTCCCTCCCTGTTTCTCAAGGACAGGAATTGAGGACTTGAGGGGAGTTTCACGAACACACCGCGGTTGGGGTGGATCCAATTTCACCTCAATTCTCAGAGTACTTCGGAGACAATAATTTTTGAAGCGTCTCACCACGCTCTAAAAGTCCGGTTTAAAAAATCTCCTATCAAATTGGATTCAAAAGAGCCTCGTTCTTGCAATTTTCCTGCTCTAAATGAAAACAGCCCATGTAGGCTTTGGATGACATGCAATGAAAGGGTCTTGCCTGTCAGCTGCTCATAATTAAACAAATCTCTTTTTTGCAAAATAATTCTCTTCTTTTTTTTTTTTCCCTCCTCACATTCAGAATCCTGCCCAAATCCTCTTTCCCCTTGGTATAACCCATATTGCCTTCACTGTCAGGAATTTTCCAACCTTCCAAGGAAAAACCCCAAGGAAGAAATTTCTTTTCAGCCCTCTCTAGGATCTGTTTTCTGCCTGAAACTCCAGCCCCCTTGGTGATTCACATTCATGACCTGAAAGCATGAGCTGGGTAGTCCAAACAATAATTGAAAAATTAATTAAAATGCAGATGTAATTCCAAAGCAGCCATCCCAAACAATCACAAGTTTCACTTCTAGACAGTTGTTTTGAGGCCGCTTTTTTTTTTTTTTTTTGGTACAGGGTTTTGGAAAGATTTGGGGCTTTCGTTGTTTTTTCTGGAGGATTATTTGTTCTTTTTCACTTCCATTTGATCTGGAATCTTTGTCTCTCATTATTGCAAAGCCATTTCCTCCCGCGGCTCGAGCCCTTGAGTTGATTAAGTGGTACAAAGCATTCCTGGGCCACTCAGTAAATAACAACGCAAACATGTTTATGTAACACTTTCATGTGCTAATGAGGTTTTCATGTTGCAGTTGAACGCTCTCGCTGTCCCGGGAGTCTGGGACTCTTCAACTCTTGGCTCTTTGATGTGAAGGGAGCACATTCGGTTTGCATTTGGAGGGGATGAAGCTGCTGTTTGCCCTCGGCGTGGCTTCTCCACAAGGGAATGCTCCAGATCCGCGGGAGCCTGAAAGGAAGGAGGGAGAGTTTTATGGATTCCCCACGTTCGGGATTGCAAGAAGCTCTCCAGGAGAAATCTCCTGGTCCAAGCTTGGTGGAGCCGTTTCAGAATGCAAATTGGAGCCGCCTTCCGTGGGTCTTTAGGATAAATTTTTCATGGACAGAGATTTAGGTCACTTGTCCATCTGAGTGATGATTTCAGGAGAAGTGGAGAGAGAACAAGCGCTGAGCTCTTCCCTCTGCTGAGCACTGATGGGAGCTGGCCTGAACCTGTGTCAGGAGAGGTTTAAGTTGGATTTCAGGGAAAGATTCCTCCCTCAGAGGGTGCTGGGCGCTGCCCTGACTCCGCAGGGAATGGGCACATTCCCAAGAGCTCCAGGACAGTGCTCCCAGGAGTGCACAGGTGGGATTGTTGGGGTGTCTGTGCAGGGCTTGGATCGATGATCCTTGTGAATCCCTTCCAGCTCAGCATATTCTCTGATTCCATGATTCTCTGATCTCCACCTTGGTCAGTTCCACATAATGGAAAAAAACCAACCAAACAAACAACCCAACAACCCAAAACAAAAAACAGAACAAACAAACAAAAACCAAAAACAAACCACAAAAAACCCCACCAAAACAACAACAACAACAAAAAACCAACAAAAAAACCCCACACATTTTTACAACCTGAACTATAAGGAGGAAAACTTCTAAGATTCTAACAAATGAGTTTTTTTCACAACCTTGGCATAGAGGGAGATTTATAACACACACCCCAAATAATTTGGACTTGGGCTTTTCCTGAATCCATCAACGTTGGAGTATTGGCCACATGGAATGGGTCTGATCCAGGCTGAAAATTCCAAGGACACCTAGAGAGCAATTTATGCCAGGAAATTCCGCACCAGCCCCTGAACCCCACCCAAACCCTGGGTCTTTATTAAGTTTGTGTTGAATTCTTCCTACTCCTAATGAGTACAATTAACACGAGGAGTAGTATGGCAAAAATAAAGCTTTATATGACAGCATCGCAGTAATTAGGTATTAAGGAATTAATGTGACATATTATATTGCCAGCCCAGTCAATGGGAATTTCCTTTCCCATTCAATTTTATGAAATCATGGCAAAAATCTTGATTTGGTATGAACAGAATGCATTGAATATTATTTGTGTTATAATATTTTGTTATATAAAATATTATGCTAATTATATAAATAATATAATCTTAAATTATTTCTAAATTATAAATACTGAATATTATTTATTACTGAATATTATTTGATTCATGAGGGCCATGAATCAAAGCTCCTCTACTCCATTAGGAACTGTCGGGAATTACGATGAACTTTGGCACGTGGAACAAAATCTTGAGGATGCATTGTTCAGGAAGAGTCCCTCCTATTTCCAAGAACCTTCATTTCCAACAGGGAAGCATTTAGGGGGCAAACCCAGGGCTGATAAACCCTGGTTCCTGGGGATTAGGCCACACTGACAGGCAGAGGTGGGAGCCTTGCTCCCCTCCTAATCAAACCTGGTTTCAATTCCTGGCAATGGGAATGTTCCACGGACATCACCTAAGAGCAGCCTGCTGGTTAAGTGGGAATTTTCCCTCAGGAAGATCCAAACCCAGGGCTCAGCTGCCCCAGGCTGGGATCCCCCACCTCACCTCAGGCCACAAAGCCAAGGGGCCTCTCCTGGAGAGAGACTCTCCTGCTCTACGTGGAATTTATTCCTGCTGGCTAAGATTTCACAGGAGGCAGGTATTTATGGAAAAGATGTGTTCTGACTCTGCTATCTCTACTCTTGGCATTTTTTTTCCCAGTCTGTCATCTCCAGACTCTGAAGGGTTGAAGGAGGTCCCTGCAAGTGCTGTTCCTGCGACAGGTGGCAGAAGAGGAGGCCCAGCTTGGTGTCATTTAATGAAAATATCTAATAAAGGGTTCTGCACTGTCACAGCAACGCTTGGAATGTCTGCGAGATGATAAATCCTCTAAATAAATTGTTGGCCTCAGGAACTGGCAAAGCAAGGGGAGGGAAAAGGTCATTCCAACATTCCAACCACCACCAACGAGAGGGAGCGAGGCAATGTCCTTTGTGCTGGGTGAGCTCTCCTTATCACTTATCTCACCTTGATTTACCCACTCTGCACTCCCCCAGCGCTTCCCAGAGCATCCAGGTGATTTCCAAATCTCATTCCCGGGCTTTATTCCTGCATGAATAGGCTGGTAACACTTTCCAGATGTCCCACTGTCCTTCAGGTGATGGGGAAAATATTTTGTCCAACATTTCTTTCCCTTGTGGTGGATTCTTTGTGTTCCCAGCTTTTCTCAGCCTGAATAAATGGACAGCCACACCTGCACCTCCTCTGTCTGCAAACCCAGAGGTTTTCCTTAATTTGGGAGCTGGAACACTTGTCCTGTGAGGAGCAACTGAACGAGCTGGGGGTGTTTAACCTGGAGAAAAGGCTCAGGGGGGACCTTATTGCTCCCTAAACTCCCTGGAAAGAGTGAGGCGGGGGTTGATCTCTTCTCCCAAGCAACAAGTGACAGGATAAGAAGCCTCAAGTTGCACTAGGGGAGGTTTAAATTGGATATTAGGGACAAAAATAAAAGGAAAAAAAAAGTCATAGGAAAGGTTGTAAGGCTGCCCAGGGCAGTGGTGGGATCACCAACCCTGGAAGTGCTCGAAAAACGAGAGGATGTGGCACTTGAAGCCATGTGGTTCTGGGCTGACAGCTGGATCTGGTGATCCTAAGGGATTCTTTTCCAGCCTCAACAATTCCACGGTTCTCTGACTGAAGTGTGTGCCCAGGTCTTCTCATCTGGGAAGGCACCGCGTTGCTTCCCTGTTCATCCTTCCCACAAGAAGAATTCCATCTCCCTTCCTGCTTCTGGTCATCGCTGCTTCTTTTCCTTCCACCTTTGAGCTCCACGTTCCCTGCTTCAGGGAGGGTTTTATCCATCTGTAGAAAAGAGCGGAAAGGTCAGGACAGGTGGCACCAGGAAAACCCTGGATATTACCCAGGCGATGGAGACCCTCCATGGCAGCAGTTTTAATGGCAAGGATCCTTTCCACCAATGGCATCTACCTTCACTGGTTTGGCTCAGGGATCTTGGAAGTCTTTGTCAATATTAACTGGAATTTTTGTGTTTGGGATTGGCTCAGAGTGGAGGCTGAACTTGAGAACTTTCTCCTCCACCCCCAGAACACAAAATTCTGTTAGAGTGTTTTAATTTCCACGGCTTTCTGCTTGGCATTTTTCGTTTTTAGAAGGCAAGATTTATAGTGGTACATTTATATTTTTTTACATTATCTAAATATCCTCTTTTCCTATAAGTATGTCAGGAAGCACCTTCTCCCTAGAAATGAGGTCTCAGGGAAATTTCTCTTTTCCACCAAATTCCAAAGTCACAAATTGCCGTCGGTCACTTCTGTATCAGAGTTCCAAAATGACTTTTGTTTGTCTGAAGAGAGATTGTCGAAGAGATAACGTCCATTGTCAGGTCTATATTAATTCTTTAATTCTTCAAGGAATTAATCCTTCCTTGGAGGCTTTGGTTCAGTCAGGTACAAAAAATTCCAGTGAGGCTGCAGGGGGTATTCCTGGCCCTAATTTTCCCCCAAAAAATAACAACTATGACGTCCAATCTTATCCCATTTAATTTCTTCTGCTGGCGTATGGCTGAGATTTTGTGCTCAACCACTCTCATTTCAACAGGCAGGAATCTTGCCCAAGCAACTGCTGGGCAAATCTCATCCTTATTTCTCAAATATTTGATTTGAAATTCATAAAAATAAATAAATGCATCATGATTCAGGTCATCCTGTTAAGAACTGGGCTTTCACTCCAGGCTTAGCAACTCCAAGCAGGTTCCCCGTCTTCGAATATTTTGTTTTCTGAAATAAATGGTGCAACCAGACCTAATCATAATGATAAAAAATAAGAGAAGGAAAATGTTGTCAGAGATCCAAACATAGGAATTTTATGTCATGAAAAGCTTTTATTCTGGTTCCTATTCTTGCTCGTGCACAGATTTATTAAAAAAAAAAAAACCAAAACCCTGACATTTATTCATTTTCCACTTAGATTGTTGTGGTTAAATCAAAAAGAAGTGTCAGGGCTTAGGGAGCTGAAAGCAGCTCTGCTTCTTCCATTGTGACTTGGTCACATGGTTCCCATTTGTTCCATGAAAAACCTCCTGGTTTTGGTTATTTTCCCTGTCTGGAGTGAGATAGAATTCCAGTCCTGCTGCCAAATCTCCTGTATCGCAGAGGAAACTCTGGCATTTTGGGCCGTCTCCCTGGGTTCAACATGTTCCACAAGGAGCTGCTTTATTATTACTATTATTATTATTATTATTATTATTATTATTATTATTATTATTATTATTGGTCTGTATTGTAGAAAAGTAAGCNTTATTATTATTATTGCTGCTGCTGCTGCTGCTGTTAATATGGCTGTTGTCATGGTCGTTATTATTATATTTATATTGTTATTCCTATTCCTATTCCTATTCCTATTCCTATTCCTATTCCTATTCCTATTCCTATTCCTATTCCTATTCTCATTCCTATTCCTATTCCTATTCCTATTCCTATTCCTATTCCTATTCCTATTCCTATTCCTATTCCTATTCCTATTCCTATTCCTATTCCTATTCCTATTCCTATTCTTGCTCCTATTTTTACTTTTTAAAATTTGTTCTTTCCAATGGGCTCAGGAGATTCATCAAGTCATTGTTTGAAACTCTCCTTTGGACAACAGAGGAGGGAAGGAAGTCTTGGGCATGGTCCCAAAATGCAATGGAGAAGATGCAAGGTCAACTCTGTCTCCCATCACATTCCAGGCTGGAATAGCTAAAAACCATGCTGGAATCCGTGGAAAGATTTTAGGGCACGTGGATCAGCCCTGTCATGTCCATGTTCTGCTGTTTGCAGCTGGGTTTCAGGGAAGAAAATGAATCTCCAACCTTTTCCAGAGGAAAACTGGACACGGAGTCCCACGCAGGCAAATTCTGGCAACCCCTGGCTTTATAACTGGTTGGTCTTTAACTGCTGCCCTACAGGATTTTAGTCCACTCCAGCTCCATGGAAAAATGAGTTGGTTTAACTTCTGTAGAGGGAAAACAAGATTGGCTCTGTCCCAGACAAAACTCTCCCGGTGATTATGGTTTATTGCCAGTGAGGTCCTTGGAACTGGGATTCTATTGGAAATATATTCAGTGGATCAATAGTGACCACAGATTAATTCAGAAACTCTCCAGTAAACATTTCCGGGAGAAGTCATCATTAAAGACACAGTGAAGGAGGAAGGAAAATAAAAATAAAATTGAATATAGACCTAAAGATTGCACAGGGTGCATTTAATTTCAATATAGATCTACTTATCAATGCAAAAAAATACTGATGGATTAAGGAAAAGATATTTTTTTTGATTGGATTTAACTGAGAGGTTGAAATTATTTGCTTTACAATTAGCTGGATTTAATTTAGATTTTATTGACTCCGCAGACAGGTCTCTGGAGGGGAGATACCCTCATCAGGTGAGAGCAGTCCCACCTAAATTCCAAGAGCTGTTCTTAAACCAGCCATGAACACGAGAATTCCAAGATGTCATATGAAAACAACGCTAATTTAAGGAAAATACTGTTCAGAACCAGAGAAATATTTCATTTTATTAGCGTGGAATTGTCACATTTTGACACTGCCAGCAGAAAAATATTTATGAAAAGGGAAACATCTTGTTCCAATCAAGGGAAATGTTTTATTTCTGCTTTCTCTGTTTGACACATTAGAGCATGAAGTTACTGTTCCACACATGTGACACCTCATGTAAAAGTAATAACAACGAAATTGCAAAGTCAGGGAAGGATTTTAAACAGCTTTATTTTAGGGGGATTTTTTTTTTGAGTTAAAATTTGCTGAAGAACAAATACTTTGATTTTATTTCTGAAATCCCTCCTGGCTTTAATTCAAAATAGAGTTTGTGTTCCTCAAAGTTCATAACTGGACCAAAATCTGCAGTAAATTCATCTCTCTCCTACGCACTTTCCCCCACTTATATTTTCAGATTGTGATAACAAAATCACTGAATAATGGCAGCGGCTGTTATTTTACATGACTGTTATGAAACATAAGGAAAAAAAGGCTCTTCTAAACAATTACCCATGGAAAAATGCTGCAGCAATTCATCTTAATCATACAAATATTCAATGGGTTGGCTTGGAAGGGATCTCCGAGATCATCCATTTCCATGGGCAGGGACACCTCCCACTGTCCCAGGCTGCTCCAATCCCTCTCCAGCCTGGCTTTGGACAATCCCAGGGATCCAGGGGCAGCCGCAGCTTCTCTGGGAAAACTCTGCCAGAGCCTCCCCATCCTCCCAGGGAGGAATTTCTTTCCAATTTCCCATCTAAATCTCCCCTCCTTCTGTTTAAGGCCATCCCTCCTTGTCCTGTCCCTCCACGTCCCTCCGGCATGGATGTCACTTGTCTGGGAAAGGCTCTGGGCTGGTTCAGCTGCAGTCAGAGGCAGGATCTTCACAAACCATCTCTGAACACAGACAGCATTGGTTTGGAGCTCAGCCTTGGGAAGTGCCCATCTCAGAAAAGCATTTGAGGTTTTCCAAAGACATTTTCCTGTAAAAGGTGACTTGTTTTTTTCTTTAGGATTGGGATCTAATGAGCAGAGAGACAGTTTTCACGTTTGGACTTGGTTGTTTTATTTTTCCTTATTTATATTACTTTCTTACAGACTCTGAGTTTGTTTGCACACTAAGCTGGCAGCCTAAAAAATGGAAACTTAAGTATCTCTCTCTAAGGCTTTTTAGGTGTTAATTGTCTAATTATAAAATGCTAACAAATTTATTTTTATTTGTAACTTAATAATTAAACATGTGTTCTGCACTGCGGATTTTTTCTTCTAATCATACAAAATTGCCTATAA
>VWYI01002098.1:0-77520 GCA_013399455.1 Anthoscopus minutus | reverse complement strand
GGCGGCGTCGCTCCATCCGCCCGGCCCCCGCCACCCGGCGGTACACGGCGAGCGCCGAGAGCCGCCCCAGCTCCCGCTGCTGCTCCGCCGCCATGGCCGCCAAGCCCCGCCCCGCCGCGGCGCTTCCGCCGGGAGAGACCCGGGCGCGGCTGGGAGCCCGCGCGTCTGCCGCCGGAAGGACGCGTTCATGGGTGCCGGTGGTGCAGCGTGGAACACAATGTCTTGTCTATTGTCATCACCGCCGCTTAAAGTGTCCTGGGTGTATTTGCTTCCCCCGCCTCGCAGAAGAAAGGGAGAGGCGATTCCCCTTGGTACGATGCAGGCAGGTCCGTTCCTTGGCTGGGAAGCTTCGTCCTGGAAGTGCGCTCTAAGCACGTTCAGAAAGTTATTTTTTTTCTGAAGGCTTACCGTGAGGATATGTTTTTAGACAGCCTGGAATTACCTTGAAACCTAATGAGGCGAGATGAGGTAACAGTTATTTCATAATGTTGTGTTGCACAAGGAATAGAAAACCAAATTGAATTGAGCCAATTCTTGTGTGCCGAACCTCCTCTCCTTTTCTTGTGCTTCTGATGGTGATGGCAGCTGAAAGGGTATGTCATCTCAAAAGGATTCAAAACCTCAAAAGACTGCCATGTTACATAGTTTCGTGGGGTTTTTTAATTTTAATTTAAATTTTTATTATTACCTTTTTTATTACTATTTTTTTTCCAAATCCACTCACCGTCTAATAACCTGGGCAGACCTTTGTTTCCTCCCCATTTCATTCTGAGGCCCGAGACTTCCCAAAAGGCCAGCGTTAGTGGTGCTGGGCAGCCTGAGGGCTGCTCTGTGCTTCCAGAGGCTGCAGCTTCAGCATAGGAAGT
The DNA here is from genome assembly GCA_013399455.1 of Anthoscopus minutus. Lineage (NCBI taxonomy): Eukaryota > Metazoa > Chordata > Aves > Passeriformes > Paridae > Anthoscopus > Anthoscopus minutus. The sequence goes on along the minus strand of VWYI01002098.1, from coordinate 76,654 downwards.
TTTGCTGGAGGGGTAGAACAAGACTGCTTGAGGCAAAGGTGAAAAACTGTAGGGATTTGTATTGCCACACTATGTTTCTGATCAAGAACAAGCTTCAGTTGAAGAAATTCACTATGCAGTACTTCTGTGAGAAGAATCTTTGATGAACTGCAGTAATTCATTGGAATGAATTTTGCATGAGAATTTCATCTCCAGAGGCTGCTGTGAGTCTAAAGCATTTAACTGCAGCAATTACCCAAGTGTGCCCAGGAAACCTCTGGTTCACAGCGTGTTATTAACCTCTCACAGATATGAATATCAGCTGCACACAATATGTTAAATGGCTAACGTTCACAAGGCATGTGCAGGTTTGCTGTGTGGGCTGCTTAGTGTATCAGGCATAGGATATAAAGCTGAAACGAGAATTTTCTCCTTTTTCCAGGTTTCTACCCAGATCTACATTTCCATTTTACCAAAATTCAGGACCAGAAATCAGTTAAGTCCAATGAGGATAAATTCAGCTATTAATTCTCAATTCTAGAATAGCCACAGATATCTTAAAGGTTTAAGGTTGTTTGAATTGCCACAAACCAGTCTCACAAATCAGTCTCACACAAATCAGTCTGAGAGAACACCAGTATGCTCTAAGCAATGAAGGCCTTTTTTGCATATGTGCAAGAACAACTATTTAAATTTTGGAGGTATTTTTCTGATAAAGTTCTTCGGGCACAGCCTCTGCAGCCAAAACTGCGTAAAGAGCAGTGTCAGTAGAAGACTGGCCCGTTTGTGCCACGATGGTTTTAGTTAATGGAGACGCATTTTAGGCGTGCACGGGCAGCACTTCAGCCGCCCATTTCACGCCTGGGCCGTTTCCGGCTTTGCCAGCAGGTGGCAGAGGCCGCCCAGCGCTCTGCGGCGCTGCTCGGGGAAACGCGCCCCGGGAACGCCGCGTGTGCCCGGCAAGGTGACCCGCGGGGTGGGCTTCACAGCCAGACGGGAGCGCAAGCAGCCTGTGCGTGCATGTGTGGACTGGAAGAGGAGGGAAGGGCGAGCTCTATTTCAATCCACTCTTTGTTTCCCCAAGGTTAAGCCCTGCTTACCAGAATAATCTTATCAGCTGAAACCATTTCAACAGAACTGGACCTTTAACAAAATTGGGATGCAAGTGCTTGAAATATGGTAAACGTTAGGCCATTGTAGGCTTTAATTATATGTAAGCATGGCTAAACAGGCTTGGGACGGGGAAGACTTTTGAAAAACTTGGGCATCTGGATTGTTATTTTTGTTAGTGCTTAATTTACTGGCATGCAAGTGATCCTTCTGAAAAGAAGCTGAATGCACAGAGCCTGACCTGAGTTACACCAGGATATCTGTAATGACAGCAGCAAAGCTGTTCTGGATGTTTACTAGTGCAGAGGGTTCAAAGTCTCATTTGAGGGCTCTGATCTTCATAGGGATGTCACTTTTTACTGCTGAGAGACAGTTGATTGACATTGGACTTTTTGATGTATAACAAAGTCTCTGAGCGAAGGACACAGTAGAACATAATAGTGGTTACTTCTCTATAATGAGAAAACATTTCTTTCTACAATTCAGTCTTTCTAATAATAAATGCTTTCAAGAACACAGAATGTTGGTATTTTTCTGCGTGCCTCAAGAAAGGGTTTTGACCTAGGGCAAAAGGAGACTAGGGCTTCAGTATCACTTACAGAGTATTCATATGGTTGTTTTGGAGTAGCCACAAAGTTTACATGCTGTTTACATTCATTGTCCAATAATTCAAGGGAATTTGTCTAAAGAAGTAAGTGTCATGTACCACTCTTTAAATAAATAAAAGCAAAGTAATACATATCTCTGTATTACTCAGATTAGGTGCTCTCTAGCTGCTGCTCACACAGAGAGAGTAGCAACTGGAGGCTCAGTTATATTTCTTAATTAGAATTCAGCACAAAGTTACTTGGATGTTATGAATGTATAAGCTGCATTGCCAAGAGCCACATGTGTTTTATTTAAGAGGACATATAAATGTGGTGAGTACAACCTATTAGAGAATCACAAGTGACTTCAAAAGAAGTAAGTAAATGGCACCTTAAAGAGATGTAGGGTTCATTTGATATTTTAACCTTATGCCATTCAAATAATGGAAATCTCAAATTTAAAGAACAGTTTTTGATCCTGCAAAGCTATAAATTTTACATTAATTTTATGAATATTACAGAAACAATGAGTAGTCTTCACTAATGAATGAAACGTGCAAAATTCTTTGCAGTTTCCTGTGTATTGGATTGTTCACCACTGTGCAAACTTTGTGTTCCTGGCAAACCATTAATTTAAACCAGTCAGTTTTAGAAAGCCCAGCTTAATCCTTTTTCTCATTATTACCTTGCTGGCAACCTTCCTTTTGCACCATCAGTTTTGTTCTCATGCCAAAACTAATACCTAGTTAGGATAAAGAGCATTTTAAGCCTTCACTAGCAGGTTTGCTTAGCTGACAATCTTTCTCATACAGCATAGCTACATCCACTGTATCATCACTGGAAGGACACTGGGCTGGATTGTGAAGCCTGCTCCTCGTTGTGAAAGCTATAAAGTTCACTGCCAGATAACAAGACTGAAAGATAATTCAGGAACTGTTTCTCAAGAGCTGTCCTCTGGCCTCCCTCATCAGAGTGAATGCACTCACTCACTGAAGCATCTTTTGGCAGCAGCTTTGGCCTTCCTCCAGCTGTTTCTGTCTTCTCAGGGATTTTCTTGTTCACTGACTGGTTGTGGTCTTTAATCCTAGTTATCTTGTACAAGGAGCCCCACAGAGAAAAGAAGGCTTTCCTGCCATGGAACAGCCAAATTAAAGCACATTTGTAAAAATCATAATTATAAGGTCCTGTCCTCCCTATGAAATTATCTTTTTGGAGGGATTTGGAAGCACAGACATTTCCTTTTGTACCATATGACACTAAAGCAGATATATTGGAATTAAAGCTGAATTAAAATAATGTACTTAAGTAGGACCCTTGACTGAGTTTACTTGCCCCCTTGACTGGGCATGTGTACTTTTAAAGTTTGAAATAATTTTATGAGGATTTTTGTGGTTTTATTATTGTGTTTTAAATGGCCATGAGCAGAAAATCCCCATCCTGAAATGAAGGCAAAAAGAACCTGAATGAAATATTTGTCTTGTTGGATTAATCACATCTAAAGAACCAATGTAGAAAGTACAGTCAAACTCTTTCTGCATAAATCACATATCTTCTGCTAGGGAATATCCTTTTGAGATGCAGAGACCATGGGTCTTGATAAGTTGTTTGGCGGATGGTTTTCCATGTAAGACAGGTTTTAAAGGATTCTTGCTCTTCATATCCTTTCTGTTCTAATGATGGCAACCGCATAGCTTTGCTCATTAAATACACTTATGCCCATTTCAAGATTAACATGTAGCTGTGCTAACATAGGGCAGCACTATTCAACATTTGCTTCTCCTGTGAGTTTCTCCTAGTCAGAAGCCTTGCAAAAAGACTTTACCTTTTGTTTCCTATACTGAAGCTTTTCTGAAGTACTCTGAAATTGCTTGCTCACCTGAGATGCAGCACTATCAAGATGAAAATACTATGCAAATAGAATGCCTTGATTTAGCAACCATATTGGTTCAGATCTACTCAGAGCATGACAGGAGAAAGTCCCTGTAGTACTTGCTTATTGGCTTCCCAAAGTAGGTATGTGTTGCTACTAGCCAATATGACACCTTATAGAAGTACTTTTTGAACATTTCCAGTACTCATCCACACACAGAAGCTCCTATTGTTTTATATATATTGCCAAAAAGATGGAATTCCTCTTGCTGAGCATTCTTGCATAAGAATGCGTATGTGGTAGTATTTATACTGGTATGGCTTGTTCCTAGAAAGGATAATATTATGGTGTGATTAGAGAAGGGAGATTTAATCACTGACATTATTTTAGATAACCAATAGGGAAGAACGATGTTAAGCCTCCAGGTATCTGCAGTGGGGATAAAGGAGTTTGCATTGTCTTGAATGTGCGTGTAATATATTCTCAGGTCTTTAGGGAATAGTGCACTCTCCTGCTGTCCCACTGAGTCCAGGAAGGATCTTGGCTAGAAAGGCACAGCTGACAGGAGTCAGTGGGCATGACAAGAACAATCAAGTCCATTAATCCTGTGTATTACACAGGGAGCCCTGTTCCCAGTCTTAAAGAAAAGGCGATAAGGGGAAGATTTGGCTTGTTTTCTTATGAATGCTATGAAATATTTTCCAATTCTTTGTTCTCCATGAGGATCAAAGCATTTTAAGCATTGCTTCCAGTATCAGACCTTGGAGAAGTAATTTTCCCCCTTCCATGGAAATGCTGTGGGAAGACTGAGTACACAGAACATGCCTTGGACCTGCAGTGCAGCACTGTGAATGTGCAGCTTGCTATGCTGGATGCTCAGTGTGTCCAGCTAAGTGACCTCTAGGGTCATCTTCCTTTCCTTTCCCACCACAGCCCCCTTTCCCTTCAGTCACCAACAACCATATGGGGAGGTCAAGTTATCAGCTGAGCAGAGAAGCAGCAATGGCAACAAATTAATTTATCTATCTAATAAATATTTGTAAAAGCTATAAATAGCTGAAGCATACATTAGATTTTATTTACAATAGCACGTCTTGGCCTTTTCTTTATACTTTTCATTTGGAAGTAGAGCTTCTTGATAAGATGGGAATTGTTCATTTGGAATTAATTTTCATAAGAAATTAAGGGCACTATGCTTTACAAAAATTTCTGTCAGAAATCCGAAGACCGTGAGTCAGATTAAGTGTTACACTGAAGGTACTGGGAATGCAGTATTAAAAGAGCTGTGTTAAGTCAGGAGTGTTTTAATAAAATCAGAAGAAAACTTAGGATTGGTAGAAATGTCTTATTCTCTAGTAATTTTTTAATGTTTGACAGTCAAGGCAGCTCTCTGCCTTGGTTTTGCTTTCCTTGGAAAGCAAAGGGACATGCAAAAAGATGTAAGGAGAACCCCTGCATCTTCTCAGTTTAATTTATGAACAAGGGATGACTTGGGGGTCAGAGCATCAGTCTGAAACTCAGAGTCTGTATCACACTCATACTTCTGCCTGAGCACTTCCTATGTAAACTTGGTAAATGATTTTTGCACATGATGCTCTGAAATTCCCAGTGATTTCAGTTGCTTTGTTTTCTGGATGTTTGCCAACCAGCATTATGGCCCATGTTCTTTGTTGCTCTGTTTCTTTGCTTGATTCAGAAACAAAGAGGAATAAGGGGGATGGTGTATGCAGAATATAATGCAGAGAAAAAGCATGTAATCTTTGCATTTCAATTACCTTTTTTTTTTTTTTTTTTTTTTTTCAGCTCAATGTACCGGGAACTGTTCTGGTTTGCATTTTGGATGAAGTAGTAGCTACTTGAAAGTCTGGTGAGATGAGGCAGGCTGTTGGAAATATGCATTCTGGTTAACGCGTTCAGGCCAAGCCCCGTATGTGCAGTCGCAGGGGGGCTGCTCCCAGAGGATTCCCCTGGGTAACTTCCCTTTGAAACGCAGCCTCCCCGCTGAATTCAGCACCTGGTACTGTCTCCACTTCGACAATGGAGGCATACTAGTGTTTCTTGGGCCGAAGGACGGATGTCCCGGGAATACTGTGGTTCTCAGAAAGTCTCAGTCGAGGAGGTTAAAGGAGACTTGTTCGCGTTTCTCCTGCAAGCCTGGCCTGTGGCTGATGTAGGGCATCACGGATTTTGAGAGGTGGCATTAGCAGCACGTCTCACTGCATCCGCTAGGGAAGGTGTCAGTCACCACATCTGGTTTATCGGGGGTGGAAACCGACGTGGCAGTGGAGCGGCGGCGACCCTCCTCCTGGTGCTACCACCGCCGCACCCGTGAGGAGGCAAGAACCACGGCTGAACCGAACCGGAGACGGGCGATGGAAGGCGCATCACTCCTTGGCGTATCAGCGGAACGCCGGCCGGGGGGTACCCGAGGGCCAGGAGGTGCCCGACCCTGACCCCAGCCGCGGCCGCCGCCTTCCCGCCGCGCTGNCGCCGCCTTCCCGCGGCGCTGCGCAGCCGAGCGCCGGGGGGAGGGGCGGACCCAGCGCCGCAGTGGCACGTCGGGCAGCCAATCCTGGCACGCTGTTCCCACAGCGTCAGCCAATCAGAACCGACAGCGAGAGATTGGGGGCGCCAAAGCCCCGGCGTGAATAAAACACCCGGGACCTGTGGGGCGGGGATGGGCGTGGCCGAGGCTTTGACGGGCGTCTACTCACACCAGTCCGAAGGCCGGACTTCGAGGCTCGTAGCCAGTGAGCAGCCGGGGTAGGCGTGGTGGCGACGGGGGCGGGAGTGGCNGCCGGAGGCGGGGGAAGCCTGAGGGGCCGGAGGGGATGGGGCGGGCAGGGGTACCCCGGGAAAGTGCGTGCGGAGGCCGGGGGCGATGTGGGGGCGCCCTCCGGTCCCCGCCCCGGCGGGGGGCGGTGGGGTGGGGCGCGATCCCTGGGGTGCGGTGGAGCAGGGGCCCGGCGCAGGTGGAGCCTGCGGGGGGCGGCCGCGGCAACGAAGGGCCCTGCGGGGAGCACCGAGCCTCTGGCCCCGGGGAGTGACTCCTGGGGCGGTGCCACTTCATGGGGTTCTCCTGGAGCTGCCTTCTGTGACTGCGGTCTCTCCTAGGCCTTGAATCCCGGCCAGGTTTCCGTCAGAGGGTCCCTCCAGCGCGCCCGCTCCCGGGCGCTTTGTATCGCTTGCCACCCCTGCGTGGCCGTGGGAGCGGGTAGGGGCTTCCCTGAAACCCGCTGCCCCGTCTCAGCTGGGGCTGGGGCGCTGTGAAGTTCGGGAGGCGTCGGGACGAGGCTTTTGGGCGATGGTGCTGACGACCCATTCTGGCAGCGGGAGTTGTAAGGGAAAGGGCCCCCGTGAGCAGCGGGGCACGTCTCTTTTCACCCGGTTCGTGGCTTGGCCGCTGCCTCAGTGCATGTGCAGCAGCTCGCCGGGCTGCACAAAGGAACAGCCGGCCGGGTTCGGTCCGTCCTGCGGGCGCAAGAGGGATGGATGAGCAACAGCGTGCGGGGCGGGGGCTGCGGCGGGCCCGGGGAGCATCGCCCTGCTCGGGTCGGTCACGAAGGGTTAAAATGCAGCTCCCGTTCGGAATGGCCTGAACTCCCTTTATTGTGCTCGTGGAGAGGAACAGTCTCCAGGAATGAAATTATGTATCTCTCACAGTAGAGTTAATGTCTTGCAGTAGCTCTGATCTACAACTCCTTCGGTCCAGTAGATTTATATAACCTGCTCAGTAATGGTTTATGAAATGATAAGGCAGCTTTTCTGTGTGCTGTTGTGTTTTCTCTGTTGTTGTCAATATTTCCTAATTCAGCTGTCCAGAGTAGGAGAGGCTTACAGCTGTCAACAACGTATATTTTTACCATTTAAAGGCATTTTGTTTTGCTCTCTTGTTTTGTATTTTTGATCATTCTGCATCTTGAGATAGGCTCTTGAATGAAGAGAGTAAGTAAAATGGAAGGCACAGTCATTCTCTTTGGCTACAGTAATACTTTAGGTATGACTTGTAACAAAAAATGTAAATATTTAAATGGATTTCTGACTCAGTTCTGTTTGACTTATTGATCTATGGTTACTGCTAAAATAGTCTTTATGATTATGCAGAAGTTAATAGTTACCATAGAGAAAGAGATTGTTTTTCTGTTCATCAGTGAGTGTTTTCCATTTCTTCATCTCTTGGCAATTGTCTGTGGAAGTGCTGTTTCTTTCCCTTAGCAAAAGTCTTACTGAAGAAATAAGAATGTGAACAAAGTCCCAAAACAATGATTTTCAGATGTGTTCATCCTTGCCTGTGATTCTCAGCGTCTTGGTACCCTGAGTTATCCTACAGAAAAAGCTTTTTAATCTATGAGTGCATATAGTATTGGTTTTAAAAGCTTTTAAAAGCCTCAGTGAAAATTCAGATCTACAGAGCTCTAAACATAACACTTTTTTTTTCCCTAAATGCATGTGAAATGCATTTCAAATCAACCATTTAAATTCTTACTAGCAGAAAATTTATTTTTTATCCTGAGAATTACTTTCCTGCATTTATTATTTAGCTTAATGTGTGGAAACAGAAGGCGCATGTAAACTAGACCAAGTAGACAAGTTTGTTTATCTTCTCAACTTAGTGTTGTGAAACCTTCTGATTTTGTGTTAGTAGCTTGACAGCATTATGCATTTGGGAAGAAGAAAAACCAAACCAAAAAGCCACATTGGACTCTTAAAACTTGCCAGACTTCTAAGTCTTACATTTTGTAGTTTGATAGAGCAGCTTGGTGTTGGAATGATCTGTAAGTAATTTTCTTTCCTACCATAATGGATATGATGGGATAAAAACTTTCTGAAATGGTAGTGATCTCTAGGAATAGAAGCTATTGGGAAAAACATACTGCAGTAGATTTTCTGTTGTGTGTTTGTGAGAGCTTTCTACAGCACTGTGCAGACCTGTGTTAGGTCTAGCTTTTGTTGAATTCTGCCTATAGCTGGTTTTATATCACTAGTAGTATTGATGGAGCTGCATAACACTGGAAAAAAAAATTGCTCTAATGCTATAGAAATTAAATATTTTGTACTCTAGAAAAGGTGTTTTACAGAATCTAAGTGATTGGCAGCCTAAGATGGTCTAATTGATGACTTTAGAGCTGTATCCTACATATTGCAGTCATCTACTCATCTGACACTCTGCTGACTTAGTTCTTTTCTTTAGGGTAGGGGTCAAAGTTTACTTATATTTTTATTTGTTTTGCCAGCTTATCAGGCAAGCTTGGTTTAAACTAATGTGAAAGCTTGTCCTTAGTCTTGTTTTTGGAGTTTGCTTTGATCAGTGAACATGTATTAAAATTACAGATTTCTTGTTCAGTCTCAAATGGTCTCGAAATATTAATAAGTGAGATTGGAGCACATTGCCTTTCTTTTTCTGCAGAATACCAAGCATAAATTCAATCAAGCTAGGACTTAACCTGTCTCTACAGTCATATTATTGCATTACCACCAGAGCAGCTTTGATTTTTCTGCCAGTGCTTTCACCAAAAGGATCTGTTTTCCCCTGTTAGTCTGCCTTTGCTGATCCAGCTGAAAATGGTCTTACAGAAAAATGTTAAGCTTCAGTTGGATCAACTGCCTGAACTGACTTCATGGCTATACAAATGTTATTGCTTGCATAGGAGGAGGAGGAGGCTGTGATCGCTCTTTGCTGAAGCAGCTCAATTTTAGTTTTGCCTAAGCTTGTCAATAAACTTGGCAGCTTAAACTGAAGCTCTGGTGCTCATATCTCCTTGACTGCATCTTTGGCTGCTGGCAGGGAAGCCTTTGTGGCTGTGAGCTAAGTAAAGTCAGGGAGTTTATCAAGCTAGTAGTTAATTGTTTATTTTGTTTTGTTGAATTTTGGCTGGATCATGTATCTGAACCGGCTGATCATCCAGGTCAGGGGGTGGAAATGGGACTTACATTGCAGTGGGGTTGGAGGTGGGGCTGTAGTAGCTCTGACTGGAATTTCTTTGAGCTTTTCTGGAACCATACATTTTCATCAGCATGACCTGGGTTAACAAGGACCTATAGCAAACTGTTTCAAGCTGGCTTGTCAGGTAAAATCACAATAAATTGGTGTTCTTCCATTTCTCTCAGCTGGCATGTTGATGTGGGTGGTAACAGTAATGAGCAGAGGATGTGGAACTGGGGATGTGCTCAGCGCAGTAACCTCAGACTGACACAGCTGTGTCTGGAAGAAGATTTGTTCTCATCCTAAGGGTGGGATCCATCAAATGCTCATTTTGAACTCATGTTCTTTATGGTGTATAGTTAAAGCAGATGTTGCATCAGAAAGGACAAAATTTTAATAGTAAGCAAGATCAGGAAGACTCTTCCATTCTGTTGTGCAGGATGTGGGTTTTGTTGTTGTTTTATTGTTGTGTTTTGGGTTTTTTTTCCTTTTTTCTCTTTTTTGTTTATTTTCCTTCATTTTTATTGACCAAGGCTTGGAACTGGCAGACACCAGTTTGGACATATAGATGGCATATGTCTTGTCCAGCTGCAGATAGACATTCATCCAGACTCCTTTAAAGCGTGTGGTTAGGAGATAAATCTGAAAATGTGAATTGCTTTGTTTGGCATTTGTCTTACATAGTAATTCTTTGTGGAGTCCTGGTGTTCTGTAGTAGTAATTACCAGATGTGATGGCTTAAAGATGTTTCTGTACTGTAATTTCTGTTTCTCCAGAGTTGTGACTGAAAGTGTGTCAGGACAAATTCATTTGCCTGTGAGAAATTGCTTGAAAGGAATATGTATGCCAAGATGTAAAGGTGCTCTTGAGGAAAATTTGTAGCCATTAATTTCAGAGTCTGGGGATCTGAAACAAGCTTTTGGCTTCTTTGAATGCTGAATCTTTAGGATTTTTGAGATTTTGCTGATGGATTTTGATATTTAAGACAGAACCAAAGTTGTTGCCCTTCTAAGTGAAACTGTGGTTTCAAGTACTATCAGGTGTATTAAGACTTGGGCCAAGGTGTTTGGAACCTTTTTCTGATTACCTGTCCTTTTCTGGGAAACAAAAAACTGGAACTTCCAGGTGAACTGGATTATAAGCAGTCCTGTAGGTATACCTAGAAAGTTTATTCTTCAGAACTGCTTTCTGTAGGTGTGTACTTGGTCACTGGCCTGGGCTTCTTCTGATCTAAGAGCTACAAGTGTTACTGAGACCAAGAAAAAACATGTACTTGGCCAGAACCACTCTTACTGCATGCTAGCTGTTCTAAATTTGGATGTGACCACTCTTAATCAGTTTATTTTTCTGGAGCAAAAATTTCAAACATCAATGATCTCTCTTTCCTTCTACTTTTAATGTTGTTTAAACTTCATTAATGCAATTCAAGCCTCTGTGGAGGTTCCACTTTCAGCAGTGGACTGATTTTAGACTGTTAAAGAAGCTTATTTCTGTAATCCACCAGGACTAGAGATACCTTAGCATTTCCAAGGCTGTGCAGTTTGCTGATGGGCACTGCTGAGCATGTGCCTTGTAATGCTGAGTGGCTCATAAATGCTTGGATCTTTAGTTAGCTGATATCTTTGTGTGTTGCCTTAAGATTTTAAGTGAGGATAGTCTTCTTTCAAAGGCATTAATTAATCAACTGCTGTAGTAAAAATCTGTGGAGACATGAGGGAATTTGTTCCCCATATGGAGGAATGTCACAAATAGAAACTTGGTTCACAATTAATACAGGCTAGGTCTAGCTTTTGTTTAGTAACTAATGATAAAAGTGTTGGATTTATATTTTCCCACAGTATAAGGGAAAAGCAAATGTGTTCCTGCCTTCCAAATGTGTTTAACAGCAAACTTCTAATTTTGTTCTTGGGTGTTTTTTCAGGAACTCAGTAGCTCTAGAGCAGTTTACATGAAGCAAGGAGCTGAATACCACAGTCACATGAAACTTAATTGCTGGAGTTGTTTTTTTCTCTAATATTTGTTTCTTACTCAAATTAATAATCTAAATTCTGTAGGTAAGAAAAAAGCAGTGGGTACCTTTTGTTACAAAAAGATGGTTGTTATTAATTTGATTTGTACAAGTGGCTGTAGCTGAAGGATTATAGAGCTGTATAGGTTGTGCTTTGAGGGTTGTGGCTGCCTCATGTCTCAGCAGTGGGTCAGATGAATTTTCCAACCTTTTCCTACCTTTAGCATATAGTCTTTTTTTTAAGGCTGGCAATTTTATTGTCAGGGTCTGCTTACCATGGTGTTTCTGCTGACTGTTTTTGATTTAAAAGAATGAGATGTGACACTGTTTCCAAAAAGCCTATGAGGCTTAATCTGGTATAAAAAGTCTGAGAATTTACCCATCATTAGTGTGGTGCTTAGCCAAGGTTTAGTGCTTGAGCTTTGGGCTGGGGTTCCTGTGAAAGTTCTTCCTTGTAGTTCTGATCAATGCAGAGTCTGCATTTATGTTGAGTCATTGCATTTCAGGTTGAAACGTACATCACCTATGCATCAAATTCCCTAACCCAGTCTGAAAATCTGAGTATGAGAATTAGATTGCCTGGTTTAAGGTCTTACATAAACCAGACTTTACAGGATTCAGTGGCTGTGATGTTGGTTTTGCTTTTTGTATTTTAGCCTACTACCTAATATACTACTACATAACTACTGATAGAGCGGCTTTTTGGGATTTTTTTCCTCTCCCCCCACCCCAGTTGAATTATCAGTAAGCTAGTTAATAATTAGGATTATTTGTGTGCTCTCATATTAACAGATCTTGAACATTTTCAGAATTTAATATTGATGTCCAATTTTGCTTGTGTCTGTAAAGTTTGGTATTTCTGTGTAGGTTTCGGTGTCTGAGAAGCATCTTTTATGCAAGGTGCTCTTTCTTTATCTGGATTTCCACAGGGTAGCTTTGAAAGAGTGTCATGACATTAGTATGTATGTTTATTTACACATGAGGATTGTTGCCTTTTCTTTAAATGACTTGAATTTGTCAGAGGCCATTTGCTAGTTTAAAGTGCCTCTCAACTGTGCTGCGCATGGATTTTCCTAAAGTGTTGGTAAAATAGTTGTGTTTTTAACAAGGTTTTTGTTCCTGACTTTATGTATAAAATCTAAGCTGTGGCTTGGATTTGCTGTGTGCAGCTGGCAAATGGAAGACAGTCGCTTTGTCATACTCTCTGCATGTGTTGTGGATATTCAGTGTGGATTGTTTATCTCTATAAGGTTTGCTATGCCCAACCTCGAACAGCCAAAATACATGAATATTACTTTGTTGTTAGGTGGGGTAGGGTACACCCCTTTAAAGAGGTATATGCTTAGTACTTTATAAAAGTTTTCCTCATTCTTAGAAGTATAGAATTTGTTTCTCAGACATGACTGTTATTGACCTATGTGACATAATACAGATTCATGTCCATTATCTCACATTTCAGATATGGTCCCATACTTAAATTTTATTTTCAGTTGCAATAAGTTATTCTCTGCACAGTTAACTCTTGCTTTGAGCATAATTTATTTTGCCTATTAGAGTTTGTTCTCAAAGTAGTCAATCATGTCCACAGTGTTCAGCATCTTGTCTATGCAGGACCATAACTGTGACTAGAAAAGGCAATGTGGTTTGTCTGCCTACAGTATTTGTTGACTTAAAGGTGAAGACTCAATTCAGAAAATCATACGGTGTAAAGAATATTTATCATTCAAGCAGAGAAAAAAAAATTGGCTCTACCATGTACTAATTAAACGACTGTTAAGTTGTTATTCTGGTATTGTAGGCATAGTTCTTCCTTTCTTCTGAGGCAGGCAGCGCTGAAGTAGGAATACAGATACACAAGAAACAGTGAGGTCCTGTGAACTGTGGAAATTTTATTCTTGTTTTGGAAGTCCTAGGGAAGATGAAGAAGAATATAATAATAGTAATTTTTGAGGAAATCCAGGATGAAAACCTTTCTGATTCCGGCTTGATTTCCTTATTGCTTGATTTTCTGCTTTAATTTCTTAATAATATACTGCAATGTTTTGCTGTGAATGAGTATCATAACTGGTTTGGAGAAAAAAAAGTTCCACAAAATGGCTTGCCTTCTCCTGTTGGATATTTTCTCTCACTTGCAGGAATTTAGTTGATTTGATAGTGTATTGCTCTCTTTCATCTCCTGCATTGCAGGCAAAAATTAAAAAATGAATTATGTATTTAGAGGTAAGAAGCTTTTTGGAATGTGACGTGTCCTGGAATTTTCTGAGATGCTGGAGCATGGCTTAACTCCAGTCTTGCCTTATGACAGCTAAACTTCTTGCACTTCTGAATTGCAGTTCAACATCCCAGGACTGTTTGATTGTATATTCCTTTTTTGAACTGAATGAATTATTTCCTTTTTCCAGGTTTGTTTTCAGCAGGATCACTGTTTCACTTCTGCAAGCAGTAGCCCTGCAGCTTTGGGTGGGGGAGGACAAACAGAAGGGTTGTGCTGTTGCTAAAAGGAAATGGCACGGATCCGGTGCGTACAGCTAATGTAACTATGATGTAGTTAATTTTGGAAATGATCCTGCCCACCTGCCTCCCTCACCCTCCAAAGATCCCACCCAAGATGAAGATTATGTATTCAGGAGCTCTTCCCTGGAGTTTCTTCTAGATGCATAAGTGATTTCTGCGGCACAAGTAATGATGGCTCTGTCTCTTTTCAGTAGAGAAGTATCTTTAGGTTCAATTATGTGAGTAGCGAACTGCTGATCGTCTTGTTACAGGACCCAGGTTTCAGAGATGGCAGCACATCTCAGGTCCATCAGGGACATCTCCAGGTACTGTCACATTGTTTTGTTGTCTGCTTCTAGCAGACATACCAACATTTTGTTTTAGCCAGCTGGGTCCTGCTCACTGCCTTGGCTTCTCACATAGAGCATCACAGTCTAGTGGCCTGAATTAGTTTTGTCCCTTCCCATAATGGCCCTGGAAGTTGAGGTTTCTGCAGGTAAAAGCTGTGCAGCCATCTGAGCACAAGTAAAGAGGAGTAACTAAATGGATGTCTTTATTTTTCATGGCATTAAATCAAGTGAAAAATGGAACTCAGTGTTGTGGGCAAAGTGTAGGCACATGCTAAAATGATTAATATGGTGATCAAGAAGATGCAATTTATGTTGCTAATGTTAATGTTACCTTAGGGAAAAAAGAGTACTCCCTAAATCTTCCTTCCTTCCTTCTGATTTTCTACATAGAATGGGAAATACTTCTTTTACAGAGGACTGTTTTTTTTGCTTCCTTTCACACATTGTGTCTGGCTCCCATTACATTTAGAAATACACAAATGTGCTTACTTCAGTCTTATGTGGCTTTTACACTGTAAACGACTGCTTATTGTTCAGCTCACTGTTTCAGTATTTAGTCTAAGTAAATGCTGTATGAGCTTCTTTTCCTCTTTCAATGTCTTTCAGCTTTCTAATGTGTGTCTTTGCTCTGAGACACATCCCAGGTATAAAAACAGATCAGTTGCAGCTGAAGTAGCTGCTATCAGGAGATAGCTAATGATGTGTTGACTCATCTGTGAGAGATGACACTGCATCCAGTCTAGTTCTGTACAGAGATACCGGATCAATATGCTGTGAGTTGTCCCAGTTTCTTCCGTGGAAAGGGACTGGCATCTGCCAGTCTTGCACCCACCTCAAAGCATGAGGACTGCTGTTCTTTGGAAGGTGTAAAATGTCTATAGCTGTCATATTTTGAAATTTACTTTAGACTTAATTCCATCTTCCAGGATGTGATTTCAGATACACTTCAGGGCATAGATAATGCCTGCAGTTCATGACCAAAAAATACGGTTTTACACTGTACTTTCCTTGGTGCAGTATTTTTAAGGCATATATGGCTGTTGGGGCTCTAAACAATACTGACTTAAAGCTGTAGGCCTAATTTTTGGAATAATCTCATTTCATAAAGCTGGAGAGGGTACCAGTGTGTTGCTTCTCTCCACAGCTGTTTATATGGAACTGTGAACAGTGTTCCTACTTGGGACTTAGTAGCCCTTGAGGTCTAAGCAATAAATGTGTTGAATTCTGGTAATTCTTAGCTCTTGCTTGTTTTAGGCACCTCATTGTTATTGAAGACAGTGATTAGTTTAGGGATGTAGCAAGGATGGTCTTGGGGATTTTTTTTCTAGGTGTTTTTTTTTTTCCCCAGAAGCACCACGCTTGGTATATTCATCTTTTAAAAACAAACACATAGTTTGTTTGATGTGTCAGATGTCAATAATGAGTACATATTCAGCTTCAATGTACTGTTTAAGAGGTAATGTTCCTCTAGTAATCCTGGTAGGGAGTGTATGGAGACCAATCTCATATATATGGAGGTGTTAAAGCAAGCTGCATTACTGTATTAAATGAGGTATGGCATAATTCTTTGTTTACTTTGGAGGCTTCATTATCTGCTGTTTTAAATTTGGAACTGGGTTACAGAAGTTCCTGGATTTTAATCCTAATTATTTCATGCAATTTAGAAGTTGTTTTTATTTTCTGAAGGTAGGAAATTGTGTCCCCATGTCCTCCCCACAGGCCTT
Organism: Anthoscopus minutus; assembly: GCA_013399455.1. Classification (NCBI taxonomy): domain Eukaryota; kingdom Metazoa; phylum Chordata; class Aves; order Passeriformes; family Paridae; genus Anthoscopus; species Anthoscopus minutus. The sequence goes on along the minus strand of VWYI01002098.1, from coordinate 60,610 downwards.
TAGTTCCAATAACATTTGTAAAGAACTTAACCAAGAGAACTGTCATTAATACATATTATTTCTGACATTATATATATTATAATTTCCTATAGGTGTTGAGATCATTTAAGTTCACATGCACAGGAAATGTGTTAAGTGATTACTGTTTAGATTGTAACATATTTCATTACTCTCTGTCTTGTCCAGAGCAAAATTAGGGAGGTTCTTCACATCCATTTAAGGTTTTTGTGACTCATCTGTTTGAGTATATAAATATCACTTGGGATTCATCTGAAGGGTGAACAGAGTAGTTTATTGTGCTTAAAGTTCACCTTTATTCTGTAGTAAGTCTAGATCACTGTGTAGTGGTCTTAAAGGAAGGAGCAGAACATTTCTTCTAACTGAGACTAATGGGGCATCTGAATATCAGAAATTAAGGTTATCAGAAAGGGGAAAAGGCAGGGTAGTAGCAGATTGTGTGATTCTGTGAAATCGGTGAAGTAAACCCAATGTGAAGGACTTATCAAAATAGAACTCTTGTGGTGCACAGGAAATAAAGGTTGTTGAAGAAAATTACAACTTCATTGCTAATTTTGCAAGCTAAAATGGTTCATGGCCCAGCACAAGTTCATTGAGAAGGAAAATGGTTCATGAATCCTCTGTTGTTTTATTTTCCTTTTTCCAATTTCCTTTTTGTTTATTTTAATTTATTTTCCAATTCTTAATCTCTTTCCATAGAAACTTCAAGGCAAAAGATGCAGGTTCTTGTAGTGAAAGGCAGATTTGTGAGATCTGGCTTGATTTTTATTTTGTTCTACAGATGTATTCAGTGATGGGTTATTTGTGGTTAAATCCAGAAAACTTAAATTTTTTTGATATTAATGTTTAGGTTCTTGCCACACCAAATTCCAAGTGAATCATGTTTTAGTTGTCCTATGTGTATTGGAAATTCAGAAATTGAAGAATGTCATTGAAATGAAAGGATATTTACTACTCAGTGTAGAAAATAAGACAGAGTCTAGACTCAGGTCCTCTTACTTTCTGGTTTATAACCCTTGGGATTTATAGTTGTAAGCCTCTTTGGAAATTTCAAACATTTCTGTGGTTAATGGGTTATTTCTTCTTACATATGTCTGATAGATGTGCCTCTAGACAGTGTTATAACATTCAGAGAAACAGACAAGGGTGTGAGCTGTTAGCTCAGAAATGTATTTCCCAGGCAAGTCCTTGATCCAAGTGTTTTTGATCCTGGTAATGACCATAGTGGGGGTGTCTAAGGATGACCCAGGCTATCTCATGAATCCTTAACCTGACTGCTGCCACTGGAAGAACTGTTCTCGCTGTCCATTGTGTACTTCTGCTGTGCCTTTTGTATTTGACTTTCTCATAAACCATAATTATTCAATGAAACCAGCACAAGGTATTTTCTGCTGCTGTGGTGAGCTGGATTGTCTCCAAGTGGTCTGGCGAATGCTGTGTAGGAAAGAATGGGAGCGGGGGGGAGCGCCAGGCGGGTGGGTTGGTATAGCCACCTCCCACAAACTGCTTTTAGATGTGAGTCATAATTTAAGTTCTTCAATGCAGGGAATAGAGAAAATAATTCACAGATAGTTTAATCTTGTTCACTCTCCATCTACAGGTAGAATGCTGATGATTTTTGAGCAAAGGAAGTTATTTGTGTGTTTTGAGAGGGCAGGTTGCGCAAGGTAGTAAACAAAAAAGGAGCTACCCTTGAAAAAGTGGTGTTTCAACTTATTTTTGAGGGAAAAGTGTTTTGTGGCATCACTTTGAAGGTGTTACGTATTCCAAAAAAAAAAAAGAAATAAAGAATGCTCTGGACTAGAGAACTGGGCCAAGGGCAAGCATAGTGTTCTAGCCTAGTTGTGGGGGCCCCTTCTCAAGGAAGTGGGAATGGTGGAAGTAGTGGTGACTGACTTGGGGAGTTTTTAGTCCTCTTTAGTGTGTGGATATAACACTCTTGGTGGATGTGTTTTTGCTCTAAACGATGGCTGCTTGGTCAAATGGCAGTAGGTTGATGTGGGTAGGGGTGAACTGCACAGCCATGATTAGAGGGATCAAGTGCTGGCCTTGCGTAAGAACAGGTCCATTAGAGAATTTCACTTACACAGAACCCTGGGTAATGGCAAAGTTTGGGCTGTGAGAGGAAGGAGGTTATTACTTGTGGTCCCTTAATGTGTGTTTTCATCTCGCCCTATTGCTGACTCCTCTTTCTGCCTCTCAGGGGAAGGAAGAAGCAGCTTTTTTTCTGTGTAGCCCACCTACAAAACCTTGGTTATTTCAGGAGCCCCCTCTTACACAGAGCTCTGAGCATTGATTTTTTTTTGAGACTGATGGTCTAATGGAAATAAGCTTTTATATGTTAGTTTTCAAAATGTCTTCATTTAATCAGCCCTTGCTTTCAAAAAGGCTGCATTGTATTTCTTCTCTTGAAACCCCAAGGCACCAGGGAGCGCAGGTGCAGCCACTTGCCTCAACTGTTTATACAATCTGTAGAATTCCATCTTTCACTTGTTAAAGATGTAGAACCATCATTTCAGTGTATCGTAACATGTTACAGGTGGTAGCTGTGACATGGTCACTCTGTTACTGTATTCTGTGTGAGGGAAGCATCAAGTTCAAACCTTTGAACATTAGCTTATTGTCTTTGCAAAAGGCTGTAGCAGTACCAGGTACCCACATCTGGACTGGGAACATTGTAGCTGGTTGTCAGGCTGTTAGTCCCCAAAGTCTGCTAAGAGTACAGAGTCTTTAGAAAAAAAATTGTTAACTCTAAGTAGCCTAAATAGCTTTTTCAGAGGAAACCTGAAGTATAAGTGAGTTTAATTAAGTTGGAAAATTAATGAACATCGACCAGTTATTAAGGAGGTAAACACCTTGTATTTATGGATGAACTAAAGAATTTCAACTGTGAAGGAAATGCTGCATGATTATAGACTCAGGAAACTTTATTTGGGTAGAAGGAAGTGTTTAATTTCAGTCTGCTCCAGCCAACCTTTCTGTAATACTCTGATGTTAAATGCCAAGTAATCACTGTTTTTAAAAGTTATTTTGAAGTAAACTTGCATGTTCCATATAAGCTGGGAGAAGAAACTGACTATTAAGTACCCTTTGATCTGCTTTCCTGGTAAAGATGCCTGCTATATTTATTCAGCTATACTTTAGTACTTTATCCTTATCATTTCTATGGAATTTTCTGACTCTGTTGGTCTAAATTCTCCTGTTTCTCTAGAGAATGGTGATTGAACTTTTCTGTGTGCAGGTCTGACTTTAAAAAGGTGGTGAAATAGCAGGGTTTGAAACACGTTGCTTTCCAGTGTAACTTCTGTGATACAGACATCTGATGTAGAAAATTCTTAGTGGGATTATGTATGGTTTGATTTTATTATGATTAATTTTGCCCCAAACTTCCCGACATAACTGTTGTCAGTTCTGTTTTATTGTGGATGCAGAACTGTGTGTGCTGTTATAAAGCCTGGGTGCTTTTGCCATTTAGACACTGTAATCTATTCCTGCTCTTTTTTTTAAAAGCCTCTAAATTTGATAGTATTTGTAATTCACTGATGGGATGTTAGTTGTGCATAAATTGTAGTAGGAATGGCCAGTTGTAAGAAATGAGTTTGTACTTTTCTCTCTACCCCCTTCATTCTGGTCTATGACACTGAATTGCCAATTTACTTGCTGGAGCACAGCTGTGATTTGACTCTTTTTGCCAAATGGGGTTGTCAGGTCTCCTGTGTGTTAATGTTCTAAAGCTGATCCAATAAGCTCTGTGTGTAAGTGTTGGGCAACTCTTAACTTTTACGCCTAAATAAGTGAGGGGTTATTTTTATTACAGTGTATTAAAAATGAGTGTTCTGTACTTAGAGAGAACATTTGCCAGTTACTCTAGTAATTAATAAATCTCTATGTAGAGACCAGCATTCAGATTTTAAAAATCAGAGGCTTGTCTATGCTAAGCAAAGCAGAATCAGGTATTTTGTCCTTTTTCTGCTGGGGCCCAAAATCAAAATTCCTTCTGAATTTGGCAAGCAATTCTTACATTGTTTTCTGAACTTGTAATTTTTTATTATTTTGGTTTTTTACTTCCTTGATGCAATACCTTGCACATGGGCACTGGTGTGCTGCTGACAGGTGTCAGAGTGGCCTGGGTGAAATAAAGTGTGAGACTTGTGCTTAGATGTGGAGATAGTCCTACAGATAGTCCATACAGCTTAAGAAGGGAGTTGGAGAAAAGTCTGAGCCTGAGGAAACCTGTAAATTATGGATGCCTTTGAGCATTATTTAATACAAAGAAGATGTTAGGGTAATGAAACTGATTGATAATCCAAGTTATTAGCTGACATCCTCCCTCCTGAAATGATTACTTATGTAACTCATTTTCCTAAATTTACTTATGCAATTGATTTTCCTAAATTATATAGTGAGAATGAATTGTCTTTGGTGAGTTGTCTTCAGTCTAGTTAGTTTTGTGGTTTAATTCTAACTAGCAGTTATTTCAGGTTCTGACTTTGCGACCGTTCTGATGCAGTTTCCCTAAGAAGCAGCTCTTTGCTATAAATATGAACAGGTTTGCTTCAAAGTGAGGAGTTGAACAGAAACTGAAGTGGGAAAAATGCTGAGAGTTCAAACTGAGAATGCATATTCGTGGAAACACTGTGTGAGGCTTTTGAAGAGCAGCTTTTGTTTGCTTGTGAACTAGACTGGATGAAGTCTACCTTTTTATAATTGATACTTGAAGGGTTTTTTTGTATTTATTTTGTAAAACTAGATCATGAATAAAATTAATTTTCTTCTTGTTAAACCTGGTTTTCTATTATTCTTCAAGTGGGAAAGCTGAGAATTTGTGGAACACTTGAAAGGACAGGTCTTATCCTGGAAAGGCACATTTTCATACTGAGAAGATGAAACAACATTTCCTGCTTCTTTCTGCATGTGGCATGCTTGCTCAAAGCAGGCAGAGCTTAAGAGGAAGCTTTTACCTTGGTATGGTTTCCAATTCTTGTGCCTTTAGATCAGCACCATTCTCCTAAATCCCATGGGTGTTTTCAGAGGGCTTTGCTGCCTGTTGCTGCTGTAGGTCAAAGATCTGATTCTGGTTTCAGAGCGATTGCTAAACCTACAGGCTGACTAAATTGTGCGAGTGAAAAATCTTCCTTCAGAAGTACTGGAGAAGTCAGTGGACAGTTATTTTCCGCTGAGGTGGCTTGATTTATTAGCATGGAGATAATGGTGTCTGCACCTAAGAATTACTCAGACAGTGAGCAAGGTACAGGGCTGCTTTAAAACCTTGCTGTTCAAGGCAGGCTCTGCCTTGTGGCTCTCAGGTCCTACGCTGCACGAACGAAAGCAATGGTCCTGGGTGAGGCAAGTATAGAACAAGTCTTTTCTTCCTCCCACGGTCTTATTTCAAGTTGTTGGTGTTTTTTTTTTATTTTTAGGGGTTAAAAAATACATTAGCTCCTGAAGACAAGAAGGGTGTGTTCAAAAGATACTTCAAGGAGAGAAAAGAAATATAAGAAATTAAGTAATTAGACGTTTTAAGTACATGATGACGACTATCTATTTAAATGAATGTGACTTGCAAAGCTTCTGTGTTTTTTGATGGTTTGTGTGGGGGGTTTTTTATGGATGCTGGAGCCACAACATCTACTATGATTCTTTTGAAATCAATTCTGGGTATAAAAGTGAGAGAAGGATCTCACAGTTATGCCAAGTCACAAGTCTGTAATTTCATTTTGCAATTAGTTCAGTCATGCCAACTGAAGCTTTTCATGCTTACAAATTCAGTACAGTTCATGATTAATGTAACATTTAGAATTTGTGTTAAAATAGATAAACATAGAAATCCTCTATCATTGGCTTTACTGAGTGTGAAGATAGACTGTATATCTGAAGCAGACAGCATAATTCTTAAATGCTGGCTAAGATAGAAAATAACTGTGACTGAAAATGGGTAATATTCTTCAACTAACTGGACTTAAAATATGCAGACTTGTGTGTAGGAGTCCTTTCTGTAAAGGCAGTTTCATCCTAGTTTCTAAGAGAGAATCTTGGGTCAATTGGTAGCAGTAGAGATGGAAAAAAGGCCATTTCCAGTTCGTCCTTAGAGCTTCAACTCCACTGGTATGATGGCAGTGTGAACCACAAGTGCCTATTGACAATTCCCAGAGAATATTTGGTGTTTTTTTAAATTCTGACTATAGAAGGCTGAAAGCAAGCTGATGCTACCCAAAAACAGTATTAGAAGAAATAAGAACGAATTAGCCTTTTAGCAATTGGTAACATCAACTTTTAAAGAAAAGAGCTTGCTTTTTGGGTGAGTAAGATGATTTTAGAGATCACTGTCTTAGAACTGCTACCAAACAAACATGATGTCTTCATCTTTAGATAAGCTTTGTATTAGTCTTCTGTACTAGTCTTAGTACAGCTTTCAGTCACAAAACAGAACTTAAAAATAATAGCTATATAGTGAAAAGAATATGTGTGTCTGGAGACTGGGTAATGTGCTGATACTGAAGCAGTTTGGTATTTGGTATCCTTACAGCTGGCACTCCTGGAAAAAAAAAATCTGCAGACAGTAAATTTATCAGTAGAATTTGAGTCTGTGTGTACAGGTAGCCAAGACATACCGGACAAGAAAGGAGAGAAAGTGGTTGTATTTATTCATGATTGCTTCTACTGTGCTCTCAGACTTGAAGGAAGTTTAGGTGTTAAGGACAGAAAAGGTGGAATTTCTCACATTTCCTTCACTTTGTTAAACTGGATGTTCTTAAAAATGTATATTAAAATGAAATAGGACTAATGTATATTAAAATGAAGTAGGACTTCATTTTAATGTATATTAAAATGAAGTAGGTCCAATGATTGCTAACAATAAAAAGTACCAAGTTCCAGTTACATGCAAGTGTTCTCTTGCATCTGCATTAAAGCAATCTTGTCTGCTTTCTTCTTTAGGTGTTTGAATGAAGGCAGACAACAATTTCTTTGAAACTCTCAGTACAATGGATTGAGTGTTTGAAAGATTTGCTTTTAATAACTGGGGGAGAATGCTGCCAAAATCCAAAGGAAATTGTGAAATGCAGTTTAGTAATCAGTGCAGTGTGTTTTAAATTTAGTCCCTGAAGTCTGCCTAGAAGAAAAACTATGGTATTAGGGAAAGCTGTTGGTGTTAATAGTCACAAACTAGAAAAGCAAAGACAGACTTAGTTTAGCATTTACCATTTAACTCCCAAAAGTTTATGTAGCTGTACTGAAACAATTGCTTTCACTGGCAAGATTGCAGTTTACCTTCTCTCAATGGCTTGTGTTACAGTACCTTAATTATACTTGACCATGAAGTTCCAAGTGAAAGAGATCAACACCGAAAAGTTGCAAAAAGCCTTTTATAAAAAAAGAAATTCATGCCCTAACAAGGATGTTGGTGCGGATGGTGTAGAAGGCTGAACCTGCAGGCTGTAGTTGTACTTTCTGAAAAGATCAATTGCAGGTTGCTGTTAGCTCAGTCCTGCTGGGCTGAACCATTAGTGGCAGCTGTACTTTGAAGCGCTGAACCCAGAGTGGTTTCAGTGCTGAGAAGTTGGTGTGTGGCTGTGTGCACCCAGGCTGGCTATGAGGAAGAAGCAGGGTGTGAGGTAGCTCTGTAGCTCCTTGGCTTTGAGTTGTGGACTTGGGATGACTCTGCTTGGGTGGGTCCCAGGCTTTGTTGCAGGGGACAGTATGTACACTGCAGCTCAGCCTGCCTTTTTCTTGAGGGATGAGTTTGTCTCTATATATTGATTGAGTCTGCAAACAGTGGGGCTGTACAAAATCGGGTCCCAAGTTTAGACTTGTCCACTTTTAGATAGTGTAGCTACTGTAACTTTTTTATTGTCTCTGGGAGAAAAGAAAGCCAACCCAGACTTCGCCTTGTGGTATCTGTTCTTCATCCTAATAGAGTTAAAAGAGTAATATTTCTTTATCAGCAGGACACTGCTTTCATTCCCATAGCTCTATAAAACTCAGTGGTGTGGAATATGTTTTAGCACATCTCTAAATTGATCTGTTCCAAGGATACTCTTGAGTAACAAAAAAGAAGAAAAAAATGGAGGGAGGGAACAAAAGTCCAAAACAGCAGCAAAGATAAATGCTTAGACTTCTAGTGAAGAGTGTCTTAGCCTAGGGTTTGACTCAGGCAGAGTTTTGTTTAAATTAGTGTAGAGTCTGGAATACTATTATGTTAAAATATTGTCTAACTGAGCCCCTTCTTTGTAGTTTGTTATTCAGCTTAGAGTACAGATGTTGAGCTGGCTACGTGTTTGGCCTTTGCTTGTGCCAAGGACACCCAAATGTCAACCTTTATGAAATTCCTTGTCTGGATAGTAGAGTTCCCTCTTTGTGTGATGTAAGGACTCTGATACCCTGTTGAGTACATGGGCTAATGTAGGCAGTCCAAGTGTGTTTGGGGAGATGTCATTAATGAACTTGGCCCATAGTAGAACTGAAATTTTTGTCTAACTCTTTTCTTTTCTCAGATCTTCTTAAAAGTATTCTTCTCTTTAGATAAATGTGCGTGAGCTTATATGAAAGCGTACTGTGGTGAGCTTATTGAGCTAAGAGGCAGTAGGGACTGGGCTAAGAGGCAGTAGGGACTGGTATCTCTTTCTCCTCCTGAGTCTCCTTGTGTGCTCATCTCCCCAGCAGCTCCCTTTTTTTATGAGAGAGAAGGGTGTCAGCTGTAAAATGCAACCAGTCTTGTCTGTGGCATGCAGATATCCACTCTCCCTATGTTTAACTTCCTTATTTCTAGCGAACGTTTACATTGAGTCTCTCTTTCCTTATTTTGGTTGTTTTTTTCCTTTGGTGCACCATTTTGAACTACGCCAGTGCAGGCTAATGGTGAATCTTCAAATGAGTTCTCCTCATATACCTCAGCAAATTATTCTGGTGTCTAAGAATGAGGTGCAAATGTTCATCTAATATCAAATGCCAGGTACTTGATCTAGCAAGAAAAAAACAAAAGATGAAAAGAAGTTTAAAGTCTTTGTCATTTAGATAATGACCTAGTTGTTGCTTAATTTTCTATTGCAGAAGTCAGTTAAGCAAAATATGAGAACTCAGTTTTCATGTACGTGTGGGAGTGGGATGAGCTTCTCTTAAAATGTGGACACCTGAACTCTAGGTGCCAATTAGGGGATAAGGATGGCAATCTGCCAGTGGGCTTTCCCTGCCTGTGTGTTCCAAGGTCATTTATTCTGTCTCTCAAAGCATCAAGTGCTCGCCTTGTCCTCACTTTCTTCCCAGCATAACTAGAATCCACTATGGTCACTAGTTTAGCCTATATTCTTTTTTGTGTATACATGATCTTATATTTGATTTGTTATAATCCATATTGAAGTAAATTTATGGTTGAAAGGAATTTGTCACCATAACTAGTCCTTTATTGCTACTTCTGAACTTGTCAGTTTCTGATAGTGGCAGATTTTGCTATCAAATATTCTTCTTTGTAGGCATAAGTACAACACAAGAAATATTAAATGTAACACTAATCTCTGCAGGACACGAATAGAAAATAGAAGCACCTTCTTCTTTGCCTTGTGGACTTCTATTTACCTGTTAATCCAATTAATTGATCACACAGGTAGGTCAACATTTGACCTAATGAAAAGTAAGATTATGTAGCTAAATTTTATGGCGTTTATATGTCTTTATTTAACTCCCTTGAAACTATGATACTAGAGGTTAGTTTGTCATTTTAGTGGTTCTTGGGACAGAAGATCAGAATTTATGATAGAAATAGTGAGATTGTACTTCACTCTTTATTTGTCAGATAATTGTATTGTGGAGGTCTGGAGACATCTGAGTAGAGAGAAAAGAAAGATTTCATTACTTTATTATTATGTGATCTGATTAATTCTCAAATTAATAATTTAAGAAACCATGGGTTCTTACTTTACATTTCTTACAAATGAGTTTAGCAGCTCTTCCATTATTTGCTGAAAAGCTAGTATGGACATTGCAAGAGCTTTCAAGATGTGAAGCAAATATTAGAATGTGTGGAGTGTTCCTTCTAAAAGTATTTTATTTTCTAAATGTGGAAGTTCTTATAGTGTAAAAAGCAGGATATGAAATCAAATGTTTGTGCAGTGTGGTTATGGCTGAATTGCACAAGTCAAACCCTGTCCTTTCCTCTTTACCAGGTAAGAACTAGTTTATATGCACTCCAAAGAGTGCATAGAATATGCTTCAAGTCAGTCTATTCTAAGTTGTTTAGATGAACTTCTTTCAAAGTAGCTCCCAGGAAGACGGAGTTAGTGTTGTATTCTCATTTTTCTGAGGAAATTGAAAAAGCTACTGTAGTTCACTATGTTTTTTGGTACAAAATTATATCAAAACTTTCAGAAATAAAGCCAGAAAAAGCAATCCAGAGTCTTTAAAATAGTATTCTGTTCCATACATGTGAAAGCAGTTTCTGAAAAAATGTCATTGGAAACCTCAGATGGCAACTTTCAATTTAAAGGAACAGTAAAATGAGTTATTCTTAAAACATGAAAAAAAAAAATCTATAGTGTATTTTTTGTCCAGTAATAGGAAAAGGATTGACTGTGGATATGAACTGCTGAGCTTTATTGCATTTGCATTAGGCAGAATTATTAACATTGTATTGTAGAAACTGTGGCACATTTTTGGCAAGCTGATACATTCCTCCCTTTCTCTGTTGCTTCCTCCCACTCAAAAGCTTTTGTCTTTTCTATCTGCTTTTTGAAGAGAGAAATGTGGTATGCATAAAGACCTCTGAAACTGTAATTCAAGTTTGGATTTGATATAAAGCTAAACTGTTACCATAAATTCAAATTACAGAAATACACAAAGCTAAAAACCTTTATTTTCTTATTTAAATAAAGCCAAATACAGTTAAACTGTAGTATCAGGCAGTAGGGAATTAATAGCCTGAGTTTTGTAGCTAATACCTGGCAGAGCTGAGAAATTACTACTGTGTAAAGTAGTTATGCCTTCTGTGTGTGTGTTTGTGTATCATCTTTTCTCCTTTGAGAGGAGGCTGTTACGAAAGATGACAGCGAGTTAAATATAAGAAAAACCCAACACTTGTCATCGCAAGAAGTGCACCATGGTATGATGCCAACTACTGTCATGTTCTATTTTTAGCGTGTATGAACTTGGTCTGTGGTTTTACTGAGAAATCTCGGTCCCTACTGGATAAATTTGGGGAAGAGCAGTGCAACCCATAATCTTTTTTTAGAATGGCAAGAACTTTTCGTCATCAAACCTATTGGATGTCCCATGAACTGTACCTGAAAATAGCGACTTGCCATGAGTTGATACCTTCTAGGATTGTTTTAAGCCTGTTGTATGCAAAACCCCATTTGCAAGGTTCAGAGGTGGCCCTATACGCTGCACACACACAAGATCTTTTATAAACAGCCTTGGAATGCTACATGTGTGGTTGTTGCTAAAACAAACAGATAGTAACTCTTCCCCTCTGTCTCTGTTTATATATAGACATAGATGAATTAAAAAGCTTGGTTCATCTGCAGGCAGCTTTTTATTTATTTAATCTATTGAAATAAAAAAAGTCTATAAAAAGTAGCACTCATCTTTAAATGGATAATGAAGTAGTTTAGAATTAATATTTATATAAATATTTTTTATAAATCTAGTAATACTTAATTCTAAAGACATTTCACTGTGATATTTTACATCTAAGGCTGAGGAATTATGTTCCTGAGATAAGAAGAGAGGAGGCAGGGGAGAGGGGGCTGAAGCTGACTCTTCATAGCCAAGGATATCTAAAAATGGAGCATAAATACTAATACTAATTTTCCTTTTTAGATCTTCTTCGAGTTTTATGCAATAATATATTAGACTTGCATGGAAAGGTTGTGGTAGCAGGAAGGGCTCAGGTGTGGCTTGTGAGAAGCTCCCCTCATGTCTGACATAGCCATTGCCAGTTGGCTCCTGGGTTGGAGGTGATGCTGGCCAAGGCTAAACCTGTGCAGTAGTGGGATAACAGATTTAAGAAGGGGAAAAAATGCTTTTGTGTGGGAATAATTGCAGACAGACAGGAGTGAGCATATGAGAGAAGCAGCTCTGCAGTCACCAAGGTCAGTGAAGGAGGGACAGGAAAGGCCCCAGGTGCTGGAGCAGAGGTTCCTCGACAGCCCATGGGTGAAGACTGTGGTGGGCCAGGCTGTGCCCCTGTAGTATCTGAAAGTCCAAGGTGAAGCAGACACTCACTTGGAACCCCTGAGGCCTCTGTGCTGAAGCAGGTGGGTGCCCAAAAGAGAGCTGTGACCCCATGGGAAGCCTGTGCTGGAGGATGCTCCTGTCAGGACCTGTGGACCATGGAGAGAGAAGCCCAGGCTGAAGCATGTCTGCTGCCAGGACATGTGACCCCACAGGGGACCTGTGCTGGAGCAGTGGGTTCATGAATTGCAGCCCATGGGAAGGACTGAGGTTGGAGAAGTTCATGGAAGATAATCTCCCATGGTCGATACACCATGCTGAAGCAGGGAGAAAGTTGTTTTTCATTGTCCTACTCTGATTTTATTGGTTATAAATAAAGTTATAAACAAACTCAACTTGCAAATCAAGGTTGTTTTGCCCATGACAGTAATTGGTGAGTGATGACCCTGTCCTTACCTTGACCCAAAAGCCTTTCATTGTATTTTCTCTCCCCTGAGCAACTGAGGAGTAGGAGTGATGGGAATGTCCTTGGTGGACACCTGCTGTCCAGCTGAGGTCAGCCCACCACAGAATTATAACTATTATATTAAATTTCTGAAAAAAACCAGAACAGCTAACAATTTGATAGTGGAAGGCATCTGGTTGTTTGCAGACAAAGCTTTTCATGTGGTAGCAAATACTTTAAAAAGTGACAGGGAAGTATCTAAAGAAATAGCTTGTCTAGGAGATTGTCGTGGAAGTTCAGAGATGCTTAAGAAGGTGGGATTTTGTTTTGTTTGACTGGTGCAGTGTTGCATCTTGACAACAAAAGTTGTTCCCAGAAGTGTTGGTGGGGTCAAAAGTTTTCAGATACTCAGCTATCACACAAATCTGTGTTAGGTACTAATCCTTAGTGTTATGCTGGCATTATGGCTGTTTTAGCTCATACATCATCTCAGTGTACGCTGCCTGACCACTGTTGCCATTTTCTGCCCTTTGCATGTTTGTAACAAAACTGTAGGACCACTTTGTACAGTCACAGATTTTTCCTCAAGAGTAGACTACAGCGCATATTCATTTTAGCAAAGTTGAATTAGGGAAACATTAGTTGGGTGAGTAATACCGTTCTTTTTTCCATGTGGGAAAACCAGTTTTTCTCGTTCAGTGGTAACCAGCATAATGTAAAATATGTATATTTGGGTCATAGTTTCTTAATTTCATTGCTATGTTCTCATTTAGTATTTCGGGAGGGTTGTTTTAATTTTTCCTGTACTGCTTATATTGATCTTGAAATTTCAAATTCTGAAACCATAATGAAACCAGCAATGTGAAAAACCAGCTTTGGGAAAGCTAACAGAAAATGTCATTATTTAGTACCTGAAGGCCTTTTCTTCTGGTTTTTTCCTTTATGAAAGTTAAGTGCTGGTTGTTTTCTCAGCAGTTGTGCACAGATGTCACAATATACTTACGTGCAGTTTAATGCAGACAGGTGACCTGGTGGGGACTTTAATTGTAATATTTAGTAGCATGGCCCTAGGCATATCAATATTTCTGAAAACAGACTGTCTGTAAGCAGATTCCTTGAGAAATTTGGCCTAGCAGTGCTCACTCTTAGTCTTCCCACTTGGTGCTCAGGAAGGGTTTGGTGGCCTTGTGGCTGGCTTTCATATTGAAGACTGACCTATGATAGATGTAGCCCTGGAGAGAAACCCCTTTTTAAGGGTATGTTTCCTCTCCTTATATATAAGGAAATTATACAATAGAATAAGAAACTGTTGCCATTTTGTTCAATTTTGAGCATACTGGAATTAAAAACTAGTAGCAGGAAAAACAGTCCCCATACTAAAGGTACATGATTTTTTTTTCCTTAATTTGTTTTCTTCTCTCCCAAACTCACATAGCATAAACAGATTGTAAAACAAATTTTATTTTGGTTGAAGATTGTTAGCAGTGGCCATTGAATAGGGTGAGATCTGATAAAAACCACAGAAATTCTCTTTATGAGAAGGAAGTAATAACGTAAAATGGTCCACCATATTGAAATGATAATTTATAATAGTTAATCTAAGTTTATCAGTTTTGTAAAGTAAATTCCATTTCTTTAGAAGTCCAAGTAGTAGAGAACCGTTGTCTGAGCCACTCTAAAGTGGAATTCTCTGATGAGCTGAGTCTGACCTGTGGATCACTAGTAATACTTTTGCTTTGCTGAAGCTTTTTTCTATTTTTTTCTGCATATTTTGCTGGAAAAATAAATAGTGTGACCCTTATGGACCTGTGTATCTGTGAATACCATCAATTTCTGGACAAAAATAATTCTTAAAAATCTTAATAAAATTACTTCTTGTCAGTTGATCACACTTTTTCCTTGGTGTGAGCAGAAATAACTTGTAGAGATGCAAGCAGTCTCTGCTTTCCAGGCTCAGATGCCTCTTTAGATGTGTGAAATGCTGAGTGATGTGACCCATTGTGCTTTCAATGTTTCGTCAGAATTGTGTCAATACGGACACGGCTTTGAGTGTCCTGGCCTTAAGGGATGCTTGAGATGTTACAGGTCTCGTGTTAATACTTGGATTTTCAATTAATGTATTGAGAAGAGATAATTCTGCCTTTTGAATGGATGGATGCTACTAGAACTAGAGTAGTAACTGAAAAATGACTAAAATTTAAATAAATAATACTTACTTTAATAATATTTTGGTTTTCTTCTTTACTCATTTGTTTAGGTACCTGCTCCATTGAATTTTACATCTGATGGTTGAACCACCTCACTGATGTCCACTGGGACTCTGAGCCATTGACCACTACTGTCTGTAACCAAAAGCTCAGTGTCCTGAAGGACACTGGTGACAAACGGTGTCCCTCAGGTGGGACAGCGCTACTACTGTGCTATTTAATGTCTTCATTAATGATGTAGTTAAATGGATCAGGTGCACCCTCAGCAGCTATGCTGAGCAGAGCTCTGCTCTGCAGAGACCCCACCCACAGTGCTGCATCCAACTCTGGGGTCCCCAGCACGGGAAGGACACAGGCCTCTTGGAGTGAATCCAGAAGAGGGCCATGAAGACGATTAGAGGGCTGGAGCACCTCTCCTGTAAGGAAAGGCTGAAAGAATTGGAATTGTTCAGCCAGGAGAAGGCTCCAGGTTGACTTTATTGCAGCCTTCAGTACTCAAAGGGGCCATTAGAAAGAAATATTGTAGAAAGTCTGTTGCAACGGGACAAGGGGTAATGACTTTCAGCTGAAGGAGTGTATTTAGATTAGACATGTGGAAGAAATGTTTTACAGTGAGGGTGGTGAAACACTGGAACAAGTTGTCCACAGAGGTGGTAGATGCCCTATCCCTGGAAGAGTTCAAGGTCAAGTTGGGTGATCTAATTGAAGATATCCCTGCTCGTTGCAGGGGGTCATTGGACTAAATGAACTTCAAAAGCTCTCTCCTAATCCAAAAAAGCTCTCCTATTCTATGAAAACGGTATTTTTTGGTGCAGGTATGATGCATTTCCAGTAGTAAAAGCACTTACTCGGGCAGATTTTTGTATTCACTATCATACTCAGACAGAAAAAAACATTTCTGACTGTTTTCTGAAGGTATCATACCCAACCTTTCTTCATCTGCCATTCTACTGTTGTTCAGGTTGTGAAAAAGAAGTAGCTGAAAGAGCCGCATGATGGGTGTTAGAGTTTTAGTGTGGGTTGAGGTCAAACATAAATAGCTGTATTTATAGAGGAAAGATGGAGAACTGCACTGAACTGGTTATACTTGTAAATGCACTGAAGTTTTACCTAGAGCTCTGAGCTGAAATGGGTGCTTGTTTTGGAATAGGCTTAATGAAGTTTTGCTCAAAGGCTTTTTAAAAAACCTGTTAAATCAGGGAGCCACAGATTTAGAGGGAACTGATTAAGGACATACTGTTGCTTTCCTCAGCTTTTCTTCGTTGGTATTTCTACAGATGTTCAGACTCCTTGTGCCTTTAAGAGTTGCCTTATATCACACAGTGGTAGAGTGGCTGGATGCCTCTAGCTGGATACGCTAAAACATATCTAGATTTCTGCAAGATTGGATTTTGTTTATCCCTCTTAGTTGCTAACCTAGACTTAGTTAGGTTAATAAGCTTTTATTAAGTAATACAATATTTTAAAATATTTTATTATATATATAACACATACAACATAGATATAATAATTTATTATTTTAAATAATTAATAGTTTATTATTTTAAATAATTTATAGTTTATTATTTTAAATAAAATTAATGTATTATTTTAAAACACACTGAAGTTTGGGAATACATTGCTTCTTATGAGTGCAAAGATCTCATTTTTGTCTTGATGGATGCCAGGCTGTTAATATCAGCTAGTCTCTGCTTCTGTACAGCTTTTATTGCTGTTGTTTGTTTTGGACACTTTGTTTAAACCAGCCTATTTCTCTAAAGGACAGCTCAAATTCTCAGAACTGCTTTTATCACCTTTGCATGTGAGTGCAGCATCCCTGTGACATAAAGCTGGCTTTGTTATGTACTTGTTAGTAGCTCAGTCATTGTACAGTAAGAGAACTTTAATACATACTGTCCAGAAGTAGTGAGTTGTTTAAATTGTTGGTTATAACATTTCACTTCTTGACACGTGTATGGCTTTGTCTCACCCTAGAAATGCAGGGCAGGTTGTAAGGTATGAGTTAATAAATAAGATGAAAGAGCTGTATAATGTAAAACACATAACCACCAGGATGCATAATTTAAATTTCCTGAAAGTAACAATTCACTTTCATCACAGTTATAAACTGAGAGGTTGTGCTACTGTTGAGAAGACAGCTGTGTCGCTGCCCAAGCATGTTCATTCCAGTGCATATCACATCTGTCATTCAGGCTCTATTTTTGGCTGCAGGGGCAAAGTTAGCCATCATTAGTGTGATACTTGTGTTATAAAGTTAAACAGAGTAGAGGAACAATTTGGAGTTGGTTATGATTTCCTTGTTTTGTGTGCACTGTATTACAATGGTTAAGTTAGAGTAGGCCCAGTGAGAAGTTTTTCAAGAAATGCCTTTCCCCTTACTTTACCCTTTTTGAATCTGAACTTTGCTGTGCCTCCTGCTTGTGTGCGCATGAGGAGTGGAATGCAGAAGTGTGACTGCAATTGGCTATGGACCTCAGTTTTCACGTGGCTGTTTAGGGGCATGAAGGGCAACAGTAAAGACTTCTATAAGCCAGAGGGAGATGAGTGAAAACATGGAAAATGCTGAGGTACTAGATGTCTTTTTTACCTTGGTCTATATTGGTAGGATTTGTCATCTGGAGTCCAGGACTTAGAGGCTAGTGGGAAAGTCTGCAGTATTAGTCTCAGTAGAGAAGGACCAAGTAAGGGAACATTTTAAAAAGTTTTCTGTAAGAAAGTCCACGGGAACTACTAGAATGTGCCTGTGAGTGGTCAGAGAGCTGATATTGTAGCAAAACCAGTCTGAATTGTTTCTGAAAGATTGAGATAATAGAAGAATCCTCTTGAGGACTGGAAGAACACAAGTGTTGCTTTTGCCTCCAAGAAGGGCAGGAGGGTATTTGCAGACTGCTCAGCCTCACCTAGACCCCTGGGAAGATGATGGGGCGAATTCTCCTATTAAGCCATTTCCAAACATAAGAAGGACATGAAGATGATTAGCAATAGTTACTGTAGCTTTAGGAAGGGGAAATCATGCTTGACCAGCCTGGCAGTCCTCTGTGACAAAACGACTGGGTTGGTAGAGGAAAAAAGAAGTTTGTAGTGTTTGACTTTTAACTGTGCTTTTGTCATTGTCTCCTTTAACACCCTCATCTAAGTAGACAGGGAAAGGGATTGCTAATTGGCTGGAATGCTGGGCTCAAAGGGGTATGAATGGTGACACCAAGTCCAGCTGTTGGCCAGTTAGCAGTGATGTGCCCTAGGGGTTGATAGTAGGGACTGGGCTGTTCATTTTCATTAATACTTGAGTGATGGGACACTGTGCACCCTTAGTAAGTTCCCAGATGATGCAAAATTGAGAGGAATGAATGACATAACAGATGCCTGTGCTGCCATTCAGAGGGACTTTGACAGACATGGACTGACAGAAATCTTAGGTTTAAAAAGGTTCAACAACTAAATCTACTGGAAGGGTATCTGCATTCCAGCGCCATCATCCCTGTACTTCACTGCTGGCACCATTGGCAGCTGCTGGCAGACTGCTGGTACTCTGTCTTGAGCAGCATACTGCCTTTTATGTGTGGTGATTAGACTAAAATATGCAAAAACTGTTTGGAGAGAACTATCAAAGTCCTGGAGAAGACTGTGGTAACAAAACAAAAACTTTTATTTTAAGGATACTTGAAGTGTTGACGAGGTGATTTTCACAGCTCTGGACAATTGACGTCTCACTGATGTCAAGAGTTCAGTGAGGCAAGGAATGTGAAAGTGGTTTTAATCACAGCTTATATAAAGGTTTGCCCCTTGAAAATTAGCGAGATTCCTGCTGTCTAGCCCTGTGTTGCTGAGCCAAATCTGTAGAGTCATCCCCGCTGCCACAAGTTACATGTGATTTGTAAGAGTTCCTTATGAAAGTACAACATCTTGTCCAGCTGTCCTTAAGTCTTCAAAACAAATACTGTCACTTCACATTACTGTTTCCTGAAGCACCTCTCTTTCAAGGTTTTGTTCACAGTTCTCATCTTTTGAAATAAATTAGCTGTAGTTAGCAGTTGCAAAGAAGTGGGTTGTGAAGAGACAAAACCTTTGGGGGGATGAAGATTAGGAGCAGACTCTAAAGTTGTCTGTATTTACAGGTGACCAGATTAGCTTTAACAGAAGTGTTGGTGTGTGTTAAGCATCTTGTGTGATGCCATAGAAAACATTTGATAGAAGAAATTGGAATCCATGAGAAGGACTTGATGAAGATGACTCGTATTGATTGTCATGGGCAGACTTGCACAGTAAAATAAGAGTGTGTGAATTCTGGAAGGTTTTCATAAACCTTATAAAGTGAAGCTCTTATGTGACTGTGGTTGTTTGAAAGGAGTGAGAAGCAACAGCTTTGTAGCGTCAGTGCTCAGTGTGATTTTAGAACAATAGTTCACAAACTTCAGGAGGACAGCTTGGAACAATTGTATTCTACAAATTATGGTCTTCCCTGCTAAACAGCCCAGTGTATCAATTTCTGTTATCTAAGGTTTGAGCTGATTTGCTGTGGTGTGTCTTAATTGTAGTCTGATATTGTGACATCCTTCCATAGCTTTGTTCCTTCATGAATGGTGGTGTATGAATGGAAAAGCCATTGCAAGTTTCTGAAATATGGGCAGTTTCTGAAATATGATGATACTTGTCAATGTTTACCTGCTGTACAAAACCAAACCAAGCCCCAAAGTTTGATTAATGTGATTGTACAAAGAATAAGTGCCAAAGAATTGGTGCTGCTGATACTTACTGTAGATGTTCATCTGTGCACACAGCACCTTTGTGTAGTAGCCAGGTGGGGAGCCATTGGTCTGCCTCAGAATGCCATGATGTCCCCAGAGAGATGTCTCCCGAGAGACAGCCTTCTGGGGGTCTCAGGCAGCCCTCTGGCCGCCAGGAAACCTTAGGTACAGCCCATGGCTGCAAGTGATTTCAGCTCAGTGATTTCAGCTCAGCTTGCTGGGTTCTCCCAGGCCAGCTCAGAGAGACAGGAGCATCGTGTGGCGGTCCCACAGAGGCAGCTTTATTGTCCAGCAGCTCTGGGAAGGGTGCCAGGGACAACAGCTCCCTCCTGAACTGGGCAAAGCCGGGTTTTTTATGGGGGAAAGCAAGGGTCACGCCCAGGAGAAAAACCAATGGGTTACAAAGAATCTACAGGGGGCACAAGGGTATGGTGGGATGCCTCACCATGACAGGGAGGATGGCCTCGTTCAAGGGGTGTCTCTCCGGGGAGGTTTTGAGATAGGCCATCATGGGACATTCAAGGGACATCCCCCCCTCCAGGACAAAGGCTTGGCAAGCTTATTCACCTCCACACCTTTGCAGGCTTCTGTGGTTAACTTTTTACTTATGTTGGCTTAGCAGATGTGTCCAAGGAAAGACTGGAATTTTCATCTATCATCAGTGATAGATGATCGTATGTATTAATTTTGATAATGAAGTCACCCAGGTATCATGAGTTTGTATGAGAAGGCAGAATGCAGTCTGTTTGGCTGGAGGTGAACAAAAAAATTCTCTCCCACTGTTCTGAATCTAGAAATATTGTTCCAGATGCTTTATGGATTCCAAAGTTCTGTCTTATATCAAAGGGGCGTTCTCAAGCTTATTTATAAATCGAACCTCTGAAGACTTAAATTTGCTGCATCATTTTTAGCTAACATGTACCTTGATGTCCATGCATCATCATACTGTAATCAACTGCAATCGGTTCGGCAATTGCTGAGATAGCTCTTGTTGGAAGGAATATATCAATAGCAAGGAGTTCCTGTTTTAATCCTAATAACACAAGCTGGAATGTGTGTTGTCTGCTGGATTGTTATTTGAAGTGGATGCCAGAAATTCTTATGATAAAATCAGTGATAATCATTATGCCAGTTTAAGGAGACACCAGCTCCACCCCAGAAGTTCACAGGAAACAAAATCTGGAAAATGTGATCCAGGATGAGACTTCATGTTGGCCTCTCATGCCAAATATGAATACCCAAATTCTAAAAGCCTTTCTGCCTGTATGACCTTAATTTTATTTCTTGTCTGTGAAATTGATCTTACAATTTTGAGATGCTCTTGGCAGGGAATTGGTAAGAAAAATATTTATACAGTTGCAGTTGTGTGGTTCTTCCTCATGTATATACTTGATTCCAGATGTCTAGACCCAGGCAGGAATTACATGGAGTTGATTTTCTTTTTTAAAGGGATGCTAGTGAGGTCCCTGATCTGTGCAGTAGCATGACTGCAGTGTAGTTTGTTAAAGATCTTAAGTGACAGTAAGTGTTTAAAAAAGAGTTGGTTTCTCATTTTAAATAGACATAATTATGGCACGGTGGAATATGAGAACCACAGCATTACAGGCAGGTAAGCAATCCAGGACTTCATGAAAATCTTTTGATAGACTTTGCTCAGTCTGAAATTGGACCTCAAAAACTAACTTTTGCACTTTAAGGTTGCTCGGTGCAATTGAAGGTGAACAGTAAAAATACAGTGAAAACCAAACAATTCTGTAACAACTCTTTAAAGAAGAGCTGTTTTTTCCCTGTAAGTTTGTACAAAGTCCAAGCAGCAGCTCATACTATAGTGACACTTTCTAAAAAATATGTTTATGAATCTTTTTCATGTACTAATATACTTATTATTTTAAATGGCATCTGTGACTTTAGCAATACTTCTAGTTCCTGAGAGATGGAGATCTCAATATCACTTTATAGAAAATGGTCTGTATACATTGGAAGGAATGCAACTAGAGCCTATAAGTCATAACATCTGGTTTATTTAGTCTGGATTGTGTGATTTGCTTTGTCATTGTTTTAAAAAGTACAGTGTGAAAATGAGCTTCACTGTTTGAACTAGGTTTTAATATATGCAAGCTCAAATTTGATTCTGTGACTTGGCCCTGTGTTTTGCTGTGTGTTGCTCTTTGCTGTTTGATAAAATTACATTTTCTCTCTCAAAGATTCTTTGCTATTAACCTTAACCTCATGTTTAAAAGTGAGATAATGCATTTTATCTAAGGTATGAAAAGCTTGAGCTGGAAAAAGTACTGTTTGAGATCTCATTGCCAGGTTTATTTTCCTCCACATCTCAGTTTCAAGTGCAAGTACCTAGAGATGCAAGTTACTTGCTGACACTTAGCGATTGAACTAAATATGCAAACAGGCTTGTCCAACTGTTTCACGCCAGTAAACATTGTTAGAGTTTATAACATTAACCCTAAGCTTTCGTGTAGTTTTCAGTAGATATTTTACTAAAAAAAAGATTGAAATAATGTTGCCTATTTGCTCAGTGTTCTCCACTTGCATAAACTTCAAGAAAAATGTAGAGACCACCATTCATCTTGGGAGAATTGGTAGCTAAATATAAAGATCTGATAATAAAACCCACAGTAAAACCACATTTAAAGTAGTCATTTGAGTGATTTGGGTCAGTCTTTCTGGTAATTTTGTACTTGAGAAAATAAGACCTTTTGACCAGTAAAAAGCAGTGATTTTACTTATTAGAGAAATAGGTACAATATTACCAGTTTATTTAGGAGCCCTGCAGTTTATTATTGACTTAAACAGCTTGTTCTGTAAGGACTTGGTGCCAGTCCTAAGAAATATTGAAAATTAACTGATTGAAATACTTGTTGATCTTGTTCCTTATGTCATGGGCATCTCCTCACAGGTTGGGAATGAAGTCCTAAAAAAGGAAACACAAAAAACCCCCAAAGCAGTAAACATCCCATTTTTTTCCCAGATAGGTATGTACACGTTACTTAGTGAACAGACTTGGACTATGTTCACATAAATTCCAAATATCTATATTGGAAGAAATAGTAAATAATTAATAGCAGTTTTATTCTGCTAAACCAGTTTCAGGAAACATGTAACTTTGAAAGAGAACGGATATAAAAATGAAAACTTTCACACAAGACTACCACACAGGGGGCTTCACAAAATACATTGTTTCTAGTTCCCTACAGCTGCCAAGTGGACATGTTCTCCAGGATTTCTGGCATGGACAAGACTTGGTTAGAAAAGCCTCTGTATTCTTCGACAACAATTTTTTTGAAAGCCAAAATAAATAACCAGCAGACATGTATTTATTATTCTAATCTCCAAATTTGCACGCTTCTTACTGCTTTCCTGACAGGATGTTTTGGTGGACAGTGTGTCCCTCCCTTAAGGTCAAGACAGGACAGGGAGTAGATCTTCACCCTTTGGAACTGGAGCCATTTTAAACAATGATGCACCTTTGATATGTGACTGTCTGCAGAGAAGAGGGGTATTAGCTACAGCACTTCCTCATATTATTGTGTACTCAGAAGCGCGTCGCTAGGAAAGTCTCAAATCTTTACAAAGTCCACATTGTAAAATGAACTGTGTGCAAAGCTGTAATTCATGAAAACTCAATTTCTTGAAGACCTTTGTACTGATTAGTTTAAGACTCTGCCCTTGCTTTGTAGATATAGCTTAGTGGGCTGTTTTACTCCATGTGACACAGCTGTTTTAAATAGCAAGATAAATGCTGAGGAAGTTTTTGGTAGCATTTGGGTTTATTTTTCAGTTTTTTCCCCCAAATCACGATTCTTAATTTACATCCTTCACATCTATATAGACTGACTTCAGGCACCTTTTTATAGTAGAATTAGAGGACTGGGTTGGTAGGGTTGTTTTATTATTACTATTATTATTATTATTATTATCATTATCATTTATTATTATTATTATCATTATCATTATTATTATTATTATTATAACAGTTTCCTTCTGGAAGTTTTCTTGTGAACTTTTTTCTGTGTGGGAACTCATTTCTGTCCTTAGTGCTGTGAGTTGGTGTTAAGTGAGTGCTGCTTCTGGATTACTTATGCTATTGCTCCTCATTTATGCAAACCTCCCAGTTTGAAAAAAATGTCACTAGTTTAATTTTGGTAGCATGGATGTAACATTTTGAGACCTATGTGATGCAAGGAGTGCAAGAGGTATCATGCCAGCTACTGGTAATGGAGCTTATTTACTCACTGGCCTGCAAACTGAATTCTGAACCAGCAGTTTAATGGGTTTTCCCAAGTGTAGCACTCTGCTTATGGGGGTGTTGGTCCAAAAACTCTACCCATACTGTTCTCCAAAAAAGCTGAATTCCATTTTACTGCTGACAAATAACGTGTTTTCAGATGAGTGCAAAGGAGCCCTCTTTGTAAATTAAAACTGAATTATGCAGGGGACTCTCTGTGTGTGTGCTGTGTGTTGTGGTGGTGGTGGTTTTTTCTTCCAAAGATCTGAATGTAAGTCTGATCTCTGATTACAGCTTAAAGAGCTGCCAGAACATCTACTGTAGTGGTTTGATAAGTGGTTAGCTCTTCTGGGAGGAGGGTTGGGAATGAATATCAATTTTCACGAGAAGTTTGATTTTTTATGTTCAAATTAAAAAAAAAAAAAAAGCTGCTTTATTCAGGCAGTAGACTCTACTCACCAGAATGATTGTTGAGACAAAATCATTCTTGATACACAAGCTGTAGATTTGCTTCAAGGCAGCAGTTTTAAGTATTGATATTTGATGGAAATTTAGGATTTAATTAGGAAGTGTTTGACTTGAAGAGAGCTACATACCAACTTAAGCTAAGTATGTAGAATTCTAATAGAAGAATAGTAGCATAATTAATATAAACTAGCAATTTCATCAGGGATAAAATTATTTTGGAATTCCAAGTAAATTAGAAATCATTTTGGTGCACTCATGGCAGTTGTAGAGCAGATCTCTAAAGGGAGAAAAAGATGGAATAAGGATAGGAAATCATGGCAGTCTATTTGGGTTGGATTTAATATTCACAACATAGTGATGTGTTGACTGCTGTGATGAAAACTTTCTATTAGTACCTTCAGGGAGATGGGGAAGAGGGGATTTGAGCTGTGACTTCCCTATTGATAGCCTTTAATTTTGGTTTCCTCAGAAATGAAGAGGACAATTGTCCTCTCCTGAGGCTTCCTGAATATAAATGTGATGTTGTCTTTCACTTACCATGGGTTCTTTTTCTTTCTTTGTGTGTTTTTAGCTAAGAAGTGCTTTCCTTCCTCTGCTGTTTTTAATGGAACAGAAAATGAAGTTGAAAAGGCACTGCTTCTCATTTAGGCTGGGGTTTGCACAGAGGCTTTTTGGTCTGTTCTTTGCCTGGGTCACTGAGGGCTGGCATCGGTCGGGGCAGCAGGACAGTGCACCTGGGAAGCTGAGAGGAAAGGGCGCAGCAGAGCTGTGCAAGACCAGTGTCCTCTCTGTACAGTCTTCTCTAACCCACCATCCCATGGTAGTGGTTTGGATCAGTTTAATTCTGATAGTATTTTAATGTATGAATGAAGGGAGTGAGATAACTGTGGAAGAGCCCAGTGTTATCTTGTGAAACTGTACAAGTGAGCTGGAAGTCTGGTCTAACCCACATTTTGTTATTAATATTAGGATTTGATTTTGTATTTTGGTTACTTGGAGACTGATGGAAAGGGATTTTCTTCTTACTTTTGCCTATAGGATATTTATCTGAGAGTGAAGATATTCAAAACATGATACTGTGGTGTATGTTTAGATAGAGATTGATGTTGGGGGTGGATATTTCCTGATACTTAATGATGGTTTAGAAGAGTTAGTCATCATTGGCCAGGAAATACCAAGTCTGATTAGATCGGGTTCAATTATCTAAAACATACTTCAGTGTCCATCTGAATGTGGTACGTTGCCAGAGACATTGTGTTCATAATAGCATCTTGTTTTGGTGTTTAATTATAGAATTAGTGGCTGTATGTGAGTTCTGCATGCTATAAATATGTCATCTTGAAGTCTCTACCTCTGCTGCCCCAAGTTTTGGGAAGTGGTCAGGCAGTGTTGCCTAAAAGTTGACTAAAATCTGTAACTGCAAGAATTTTGGATTCTCAAATGAAAGAATACTTAGTACTTCTCTCCCTCCCCTTGGCCACCACAACTGCCATCTGTGTACATTTTGCAGTATATTCAGGTCAGGATTCAAATTGTATCTTTTTAGGTTAATTAAGTTCCCTTCTGCTTTCTAAATGGGAGTGATGGTTCTCTGCTTTTAGTCCTGTGTACACACATTAGTGTGTACTTGGCATGGTAGAAATAAGTTTGTTTAAGAAAAATGGACAAAAATGCAGAAACTAACATATACCACTATCAAACAACCATGGTATGTATAACCAAATGGGGGGGTATATTTTCTGACATTAAAAAAAAAAAAAGTATTTATAAGTATTTGTAGACTCCCTTTCCAGAGATGCTTATTCTAGATATTTGCTCTAGTCTTTACTGATGAGGTAAACCATATTGACTGAATATATTGTGGGAGTTCAAGAGGGGTAAAAGCTACAAGTGACTTTTGTAATTCAAGGCTGAAGGGAGAAATTCTGGGAATGTCTTCCTGGCTGCATCTCTCTCTTCTGCCTTTTGGCTTCCTTCCTTCTCAGGACAGGTGAATTTTTCCAGCTCTAATCTTGTAAATAGCATACACTGGGACTTAGCTGTGTAATTGTAGGCCTCTATGCTTCCATTAAGTATTAAGCTCCTTTGGAATAGACTGAAACTTCCAGCTGTCTAGGCTTTTAACTGTCTTATTAGTACACTTTGGGATCCTGTCTGAACAGTTATTTTACAGGTGTGTGCTGAAGAGTAAAATTGCTCTGTCAGTCATAAAGACAAACTTGAATGGATGATAGCAGGATTCATGAATCACACTAAATTTAGTGTATAGAACTAAACATAGTACATGCTGTACATACCCAAATGTTTCACTCTGGACCTTACCCGGCTCCTTCTCAGTTGTTTTTTGCAAACTTTCTTATGTTATCAGTGAACACAGCTGGAGCTGGCAAAACCTTGCATAAGCCTTGAAGATGCAGAGGAAATGAGGCATCTCCAGTGGCCTGTCCCACTGACGCAATTGCTCAGGCTTTGCAGAAGAGGCAGGGTGTTTCACTGAAGTTGTTGTACACAAGTGGAGGACTGTTGTCCACTGATTTCCATTCTCTGTCACAGAAGGATGGACTTGATGAACACATTAACTGCAAGAGGAAAAAAAATAAGGGGTTCAGCAGATTATATTTTTAACTTTATGCGAATATGTCAGTTGCTGCTCTGGTGGAATGTAATAAGCAACAGTCACAGTAAGCTGTGCAAGCTTCTGTGGCAGGATATAGCTATTGCTTCTGATTGAGTTGTCCTAAGGTATTACAACTGTAGTAGTTTGTTGAAAAATGTTTGCTTTGGAGTCTCAGAACTGATGCAGGCACTACCAGAACTTGTGCAAAACAAGGCAGCTGAAGGTGACTTTGGTTCATGTACCCTGCAGTGTTTCCCAGATCTGTGTTAGGTACCCCAGCTGTAGCCTTTGAGGCCATGTGCAGTTGGTTTAGTTTCCCAAAGTGTTTCAGTGTGCCTGACTCACGATGAAGGCTGTCCAGGCCCTTCCTGCTGCATGTGGATCAGGATGCCTAATATGAGGGCGTGTGGGTGATGACGAGAATTTGCAGGGAGTGTCTCAGGGCAGCCTGTCCAGCAAAGCCTGTGTCACAGCTGTGTTCTTGCCTTACCTTCTCTCTCTTGCAGAACTTTACCTTTCCATGCTCTGAATTTTGGGGAACTGTATCATCTGGATTTGTCTGTAGTGTAACTGACCAAATCTGTATGGGTAGCAATCCGTGGAGTCCTTAAAACAGCAGACTTTATTTTTTTCAAATGGTAAGTAAAGTGCAGTGGAAACCAACAAGTGAATACTATAGGTAAAAGTGAATGTTTTGTAGTTGTTAAATCCTGGGTGGACTGCATTCAAGTTATTGAAGGAGGTATTTATTAGCACTTGCTTGAATTAGGTACAACAATGTACTTTGTCAGTTCTCCTTTCTTTGACTAGTTGTGTAATGCTTATTTCCTGAACTAAGCTTGTAAATTTCCCCATCATTTCTTAACAACTGAATACCACATCTTTTTATTTTAAGATTTTGTGAACTTTAAAATTTCAGAGATTCTGGGTAGATTATAAATCAATTCCAGGGCATCCTCAGGAAGTTTCTTCCTTTTTTAAATATGTATCCTAATATAGTTGAGAACGTTGTGTAGAAGTGCTTTTCACGTTCTCTGAACTAATCTCAACCTAAGCCTTTAACTTCAGTGAGATCATTTAAAAGTCCCTCTAGTTGTTTGCATAGGGAGAATCTTTAACCACTTAAAATGGATTCAGAAAAGGTTACTGGTTACTGATATGTTGCAAGTTTGAACCTTTGAAATAAACACTAGGTGTTCTTACAGTGTATTTAGTAGGTAAATTTAAATGTTTCTCTAGTTTGAAAAGTTGAGTCTTGCCTTGGATTTGGTTTTAAACATCATACTCATTAAACTGATGGTATTAATATTCAGACTTCTACTCAAAATCTATTTCTTCTGTGATGCCAGTCAATAATTAGTCACTGTAAAAGCTAGATAAGATGTTACTTAGCAATAGCTGTGCCAATGATGAGGTAATTTCTTTTTATTAGTGTTTTAGTTATTTCCTTAATTTTTTTCTTCTCAGACCTGGGACATAATGCTTAGTCAGTAATACTGACACACATTGCCTGCTCCCATAATCTCAGGGTAACTATATACAAAAAGCACCTTGTTTCTTTTCTTTCCTATTCTCAAAATAATTGTACAGAGGAGAATCAGAGTCAGAGGTCTAGGTTCTGATTTTGTACCAGAGTGAGCATTGATTTACTTCACATTATGGTCAGCCTGGGATATATAGGTTTTACAGAGAGGTGTTCAGTCATCCCTCTTGCTGGTTTGTTGCAATTCCCTTGGTCTCTTCTGGAGTCTCCCTTCAAACACAACAAGAGTTCTGCTGAGAGCTTCACGTGTTTTAATTTTACTGACATAGCTGTTATTGTGTGTAACATAATACTGTTATCCAGCAGGAAATACAATCTCCTACTGAGTATCTCAAGACTATCAAATATTTTAGGAATGCTTTCTAACCTTCTTTCCAGTATCAGGGAAATAAGTATGTCAAACAGTCCTGTTCTTCACCGTTCACACCCTCTACCCCTTTAGGAAAAAAATTAACAGGTTGCTTTAGGTGTCTTCACTCCTTTGAAATGTAAGACAGTTCTAAAAATTATATTCAGATATTCATTGTTTCGTAAGTCCAGGGTGGCTTCTAGAAGAGGAATGTAGCAGTAACAAAATTTCTAAAATACTTTTTAGTAGAAAAGACACTTAGCTATAGAGAATGTTTTGAAAATGTTCTTAGTTGAACAGTAAAAATGTTCTTAGTAGAACAGCACCCTCCTCTCCCCATCAAACAAACAAGCAACAAAAAAAAGGGAAGACAATTTAACTGCAAAAACTGGAGCAGATCACATGTATGTTCAGCTGTGAATATGATTTTAAGCTT
Organism: Anthoscopus minutus; assembly: GCA_013399455.1. Classification (NCBI taxonomy): domain Eukaryota; kingdom Metazoa; phylum Chordata; class Aves; order Passeriformes; family Paridae; genus Anthoscopus; species Anthoscopus minutus. The sequence goes on along the minus strand of VWYI01002098.1, from coordinate 31,377 downwards.
GGGCAAACTTTAGGTATCTTCTGGGAAGCTAGCTTATGTGGTCAATCACATCTTTTGGGATTTTTGCCTTACTAGTTTATCTGTTTCTTCACACAAACTTTTCTTGTTCTATGTAGAAAACATAAATTCAATAACAGGATTGTATGCATTAATTTGTAATATACAGGGGGGATTTTTCTGTAGCCCAAACTTCTGATTTCTTTTCCAGCCTTATTTCTTGGTTGCTCTGTTTCTGTGAGAATTCAAAATATGCAGGCTGTATGCCTTAAATAGGCCATTTCCTGAATCTGCTCTTATTCCTTAGTGTTGCGTTGCTGGAACTTTGCTTGGTGTGTAATTAGTAATTGGGTCTCCCACAAATGGCTCCAATCTCCTCCTGTATCTCCAACACTGGGTATTTACAGCAAGCCCACCTAAGTGCATTATTGCAGTGTTGAGGAGCTGACTCAGTGCACACTGCAAGTGCTCCTGTGCCCATGTCTGTGACCAACTGTGGAGTTTTGGCGTGCATTGCATTCCTGGGTGTGGTTGTAGGACAATCCCAGATAACCTCAGTTATCTTGGCTTTGTTACAGCAGCCTGTTCCATTTCAGAAGTTCATGTTAAAGGCTATGAAAAGCATTTAATTCCAGACTCTGAAGTCATTCTGTCACCTTCATCTGTAGTTCTTCTTTTTTTATAAGAATTCAGGGAGAGAGAAGTTATGAGGAATAAAAAATGCCTATGTAGATCACTAATTTGATATTTCAAAATATTTGGAATAAAAATCTATGTAATTGTGATTGCTTTGGGGTTTAGAATCCAGAGCATGCTGAATTTCATCCTGCTCCTTCTGCTGTAGTTTCAGAGTTCAGGAGGTTTCATCTTGTACCACCAGTAGGTTTACTTCCAGTCAGAATGACTGTAATGTTTAATCTTAAGAAATTTCTAAAATTAAAGTTGATGGACCAATGAAGGACTTAGCCTTTAGTTAAACTTGAGAACAGAAGGACTAAGTACAGGAAAGAAACTGAACATGGAAAAACCCACTGTAGCTGTCAAACATGATGTACAGATTGCAACCCTTTCTGGTGATAAGGAACTTCCAACAGGCAATATGAGTGTCCTGGAAACTGTTGTCACTTAATGGTGTTGTCTTTGCTCAGACTCAAGACTTGGAAGGGCTGAGGAGGTTTATTTGTGTAGTCAGACACTGTGCACTTTATAAAGATGTTCCTATATAATCCCTGTGTAAACAATGCTGGTGGTCAGCTTCAGTGGCTGTATTTCAAAATAGAGAGAGGTGCAAAAGGAGAACATGATTTTTGCCCCTTCCTTTGTAGACTATTTTCTTACAGACAGGGAACAATATAAGAACTCTGAACTCATTAAGTACTTAATTTATCCTTAATTAAAAAAGAGTAACTAAAGTAAGCTGCCCTTGAAAATAGTTCTTACATTTGAAAATTGATAGATTTCATTGAAGAAGCCTTATTTATGTAAAATACTGAGTTTAAATAACTGAAGAGTGTGCTATTGTATTGATGATTGATCTTTTTGGGTGATACTTGTAAGTTCATCAGCTTTGCTTGACCACTGCAAAATATCAATTTGGCATTACTTTTAAATCTGGTTAATGTGAAATTTGAGAAAAAGTGTTTTGTGGATTACAGCAGTACTTTTTGATTTGAGTGCATATGACTCAAATGCCCGTAGACATTTGCATAATTTTACTGTCATGAGAATAAATTGATCAGAGAAACATGTGCAATACCTACTTGGCTTTTTCTGCTCCTACATTATAGAAGTTCTGTGATGTAGGAATCCAACTTCTCAAGTCTCAGTGCTGGCAAAGCTGTGTATTTATGCTTGTAGGAAGGCTTTGTATAAAAGCTTTCAGCATCTCTTACCTACAGTGATTAGACTGCTATGATGTTGAAAAAAAGTCTCTTACAGAGAGATGAGTCTTTTAGTTCTTGTCTGAGAACTATTTCTTTTTCCAGAAAGTAATACCACTGGAGGGAGACCACTGCCTTTAGACGTGCTGTTTGTTTGGTGTGATGTGTGCAGCTTCAGAGAGCTCTAGGCAAGATGTGGTTTTGTAGATGATCGCAGGAGGTGGGGTTTGAGCTGGGAAGATGCAGTGCAAACCATAAGCAGAGTAGAAGGGTGGCTCTGTAACACAGGTAATTGCAGTGCCCCTGGTTGACAATCAGCCTTTGGAATGAAATCTGACCTTTGAGAATTAATAAGAGATATGAGCAAGTGCTTGATAATGCGAGTAGGGAGACCTTAACCATTCTGCTGAAGACAGCCTTTGGTTTGCTAGAGTTTTGTTATGTATTTTTGCAAGACACCAATTGTCATCAGTTAACCAGGGGTGAAGATTACTAAAGCTGCGGGAAGAATGGTGCAGTTTGAATGGACTTTCTAAGTTCTGCCACATGCACTGATATTTTCTGGTCAAGTGAAATGTGTGCCTTTGGTAAGGGACATAAGGTGATGCTTGGTCCTCTAGGGGTTGTGGTCAAGACTGACTCTTCCAGAACTTGCCAGCAAGAAGGTATTATCACAAAATATTCTGAGTTGAAAGGAACCCACAAGGATAATCAAGACTAGCTCTTAAATGAATGGCCTGTATGGGAATTTGTCCTGGTTTAGGACAAATTTGAGAGGAAACCTCCAAATGGGGTCTCTCCAGGGAAAAAACCAACCAGATTCAAGCTGCCCCTCCCCCAACTGGTTCGGGAAAAAAAAATTTCCTTGAAGGAAAGTGGAAAAATCTGTTTATTTAACAAGCAAAATATCCACAAGCATAAAAATGGAATAATATTAAACAATGAAACCTCTCGCTGTTCAAAGAGATGGCAAATCCAGGAAAGTCCTTGCCGTGAGGTGCAGCTCGGCTCGCTCAGTCTCTTATCAATCTCTCAGGCACCGGAGAGTGCCGAGGCCCAGGCCCCGGTGGGCCACAGGCGTGAGCTCCTGGGGTGTGCTGGGTTTCCAGTCCAGAGCAGGTTTGAACAGATCCAGGGAAAAAGAAAACAAAAACACAGTCCAGGGAACTTCCCTGCCCCAGCTAGCTAAAAACTAACTAAAAGCAAAGGAGAGCTCTGTCCCGCTGTCTGTCCGTGCTGCAGACAACACAGTCCGGAGAGAGCTGTGGGGGAGTGAAGACTGTTTCTGAAAACAAACTGCGCGCTTCTTCTTTCTCCTTTTCTCTGTCAGAACCAGTCTTAAAGGTGCAGAACTTAATATATAACATAAACAGAACACACGATTTGGGGATACGGGCATCATAAAGTCACCCCAGGACAGAATTGAACCCACAGCCTTGGCATTATTAGTACCACACTCCAACCAACTGAGCTCACCTCAGTGGCACATTATGCCAGCCAGCTTCTTAGGAGATCTAATTTGCCTAGACTAGAATAAGCTCACTTTCTACCTCAGTTCAGTCCCTCTGTCATCAAGTCACCTATTTGCATTCCCTGTTTGTAACTTCCATTCCTGTGAATGTAGTAAATAAGGTGAAATTTAATATATGTTGAGGAATTGTAATTAAGGAATGTATAATGGATTCCTTGTGAAGGAAGATGGTGGTGTCTTTCATCTAATTTTCATGGCATTCTAAATAGTGTTATCTGTATTATCAATGTCCTATATGCTGCCTATTGTATAAGAGAAAACTGTACATTCTATATATTTTCTTTAAAATTTTCTGGACTTAAGGAAGGCAGGACATACTGTTAAGATTGGTGATACATGAATGGAGTAGTTGTGCTACTCCAGGTTAGTCACCTGCCAGAATAATGGAGGTGCTGTTCAAATCAGAGGACTCTTATGACTAGTTGCTGGTGAAGATAACACAGTTGTGACTTTTATGGTTGTGGGAATCTGGCAGCACAATACCGAGTATTTTCACTGAGTCCCTATCGTGCCTGCCTTGCTCCTGTGTGCCAGCTGTTCCACTGCAGGCATTTTTAGACTGCCTTCCTCTTCATCCTGTCTTCTGTTGCCCAGCTCAGTTGCCAGCCCAGGAAGCAGCTGTCTTTTATGGAAGGAGGGTGATGCTCTCCATACCAAGATGCCAATGCAAGACACAGGATTTCATCTGTCAGTCTGGGCAGCAGCAGCAGCACAATTTCCTACTTGCCCCAGCTGAAGAGCTCATACCGCTTTTATGTCAAACTCACTCATACCAGAAGTGAAATTTGTTGCTTGCCACTGTGGGCATCCATCAACAGGCAATGCAGAATATGGCAATGGTAGAATCTGAGTTATTCAGAGGAAATACATGTGCATGATGCCTTGGTTACTTTCTTCCACTTCCTCTGTACTGTGTCTGGTTTTTGAGGAGTAACATGTAGAAGTGTGCTGTGCTCCAGATGAGGAGAGGCTGCCTTTGGGTGCAGGATTTCAGGGTCATCAGGTGATATTTCTGTCTTTGCTGAGCTTGAAGCTTCATTGACTGCTCTGATGGACTTGAAAATGAAGACAAATTTTCCTCTTTATTTCCTGTTTGACTTGTTCTTTTGCCAAGCAGTTTAAAGTTGGGAAGATGATAGATAGCGTATGATTCAAGAGACTATTGCAGCCGTGTGGTTTTCCTGCCTGTGTTACTTACAGGCAGTGCACTCTCTGGGACTCTCTTCCTGCCACCAGAGTCTGTGTTGCAGCACATCATTGTAGCTGTTTTACTGTGGTGAGCAACACTTGATTTAGAAAGGTGAGAGACATCTGTGGGTTTCACAGTTCTAGCCTAGCTGAGGTCATTCAGTCAGACTGGTGTATTCGTGAGGGCTGTTTGGCGTTGCTGGAGCTGCTGAATTGCTGCTGTTGCCCTGCCTATAAGTCCTGTACTGACTTGTGGGCAGCCTGATCTCTCTCTGGGATAACATGACCTGACATGGAAGGAATTCATTTCACCTTCTGAAGGAGATGAAGTGTGGTCCCACATATGGTCGACAGAGTCCTGCTTTGTTTAAGGTCATGATGGGGGTGAGGAAGATAATTTCTATACCAGTAACAAAACTACATACCTCTCTAGTTTAGGGTGATGTTAATATTGAACTTTTTCTCTGAGTTTGAGCAACTGTAACAAGACAGTCAAAAGCTGAATTTGTTTGAATAATGAGTATCTTTGTCTTTTTGTCCATGTCTTGGCTGGCTGCTTATTTAAAGAGAGTTAATAGGTGCTCAGTTACAATACTGTATGCAATATTTCTGTAGTTCTTATCAGCCTTCGCTGACAAAATGTTTTGCTGATGGCTTGAGATGTTTCTGACTTAATTCATCATACATTGCTTATAATTATTTGAAGGTTTTGAAATAAAAACACTTTTTCATGATCTTCTCATGCTCATAATCTTAAATTGACCATTTATTTACAGATTTGGGCTAAAATAAACGTAGTAGTTTAGAAGCAGTTAGGTGGGAGAACTGCTCATGAGGAATGGTTTGTGTATACAGTTTTGTGAATATTTATGGGATTTTGGTATTCATGGAAGAGGGTGATAGTCTTAGCTCCTTGTATAGATAAACTGGGACTCTGAGAGGCAGTACTGGCATTTTGAACTGCATATCTTATTTTTGTCTTTTAATGTTTGATTGATTAACTTTTAAAGTGGTTGGTTTAACTTCCTCTCACTAAGTGTTCTGTGTCTTCCTGCACCAAGAGTATGGGAACAATTTTGATCTTATTGTCTATCGAATCTGGAAATTTTCATTGGAGTTTTCTCATTATTATGTGAAGGTTATTTTAAACTGTTTGTGTTAGAATGTACTTTCTGTCCTTTTGTTAATAATAATTTTGAGATACGAGTACAGCTTGTGAAGAAAGCACACATGCAAAGGTTCATTCTTGGCTTTTAATGCATGTTTGTTTTTTGAAATTATGTGCTGATCTTGAAAGAGGTAATAAAATCTATATGTCAACAGAATTAATATGGGGAGAGAAAGCTAACAGAAAAAAAGTTGAATTAAGATCCCAATATTTTATCATCGGGAAGTCTGAATCCATTATACTCTAGTCCACTGTATTCTAAGATTTACCCTTCTGAATTACCATAGACTTAATTTTGACTAGAAGGTAAAATGCTGATGTGAGTTCTTGCAGTTCATTTAGTAGGTAAAGCAGTTTTGCAAGTTTGGAGCAGTCTGTCTCAGGTAGTGACATGAAATTCAAATATATGCCTCTCCCCACACCCCAGTGTTATATTAGATGAACTGGTTTAAATATTGTTTAAAGGCTGGAATTAAATTCCTGTCATGGTCTTGGAAAGGCCAAATATTTGGACTAGATTGTTAGAGAAATGAACATACTGCTTCCATCTCTTAATTAAAGCTTTCATTTTAAAAATCTTCATTATCATGAAGGAATTTTGTAATTATTAATTTGATTTTAGGTGAAAAGGGTAGAAACCATCTCTTTGAATGTGTATACAGAGTTATTTATGTAGAGAAATACATTTTCGTTGTTAGGTATACTTAAAGTGAATTTGTGTAACTCAACTTTCTTTTCCACTGAATTTAATGGCAGTAGGAAAAAAAAACAATGTTCTGGAGAGGAACCCTGGGATTTATTAACATCTGATTATCTTTGTGATATTTCTCATTATTATTATTTCTCTGATTATTTTTGTGATAATTCTCACTGAGCATGTAGTTGTGGATTCATTACTGCTGGTCAGAAATAATTTGTTAATTTTAATGACCATCGTGAAATCTGGTAACTTCTGTGGAAGGAAATGTCTGAGAGATTATTTTCAGTGTTTTAAACAGAGCCTGTGAGATTTTGTAGCAATAGCAGTTGAATTCCTATCTACAGCCTCCATAAAAACCAACATTACTATCCTTACAAGCAAAAGGCTTTAAATGCCAAGTGATTAGAAGAGGCAGTGGGGGAGGGAAGTATGCATCTGTTTATAAGAGCAGATATGAAAAACTTTACTTGGAGTTCTTCCAAAAAACCTCAAACCTTAAATGCAGACTGATCAATGTATCCTGTTATCACTTAATTCCATAGAGATCACACCTTCCCTCCTCTCCCCTTTTACCCCAAATGAATATATGCAAACATTGAAGTTAGTAAGGTGAAAGGTTCTGGCACAGATCTGAGAAGCTTCAGGTCTGTTGCCATGAATAAAGAAAAATCCAGCCTTGACTGGGGTTGTAGCAAATTGGTATAATGGCGTAGTAATTCCAGACTGTGGGGTTGTTCTTTAAAAGAAACACTTTAAATTATGTAAAAAAACATTGTCTTGTGAGGTACAGGGAGAAAATGACCTAAGTTCCCAGAAACTTTTTATAGCCTTTTATTGGACCTGACTTTATTGCTTTATCATCTCTCCTTTATTTCAGGCCATAGATTTCTTTTTTTGTTGTTTTTTTAACATCCATGGAGTCATGGTTATAGCTTTGAGAGAGGGATTTTTAGGAAAAGTACTACAGCAGAATCTGAGTGGGACAAAAAATGAACGTATTCTTGCTGCTGTCATATGAAAATTGTTCTGGTGATTGATATGAAAACACTTGGATTTGGGGAAAGTTTTTTCCTCCAAAATTACATATATCAAGATTTTATGAAGGTAAATGCTTATAAAAGATATTTCTTTACTTATGTTGCTGTATATAATTTTCAAAGTCACTGAAGGCGTGCTTAAATCTTAAGGCTTTGCAGTAAGCAGACGTGGGAAACATTAGGCATGAAGTGAGGTTTTACATACTGTGTCATCAAAAGGAATGCTGGTTGTCTATATACCAAATGGTACCAGAAAACTGGAATTGTGCTGGAATTCTCTATTTAGACACCTCTCCCAGGGAGTATGGTGGCAGATTCCTTAAATATTTTGTGAGTTCTCTGAGTGATGAAACACTCAGTGGCTTGTATTAGACTCTAGAGAGGATGCAAGATATTTTAAAGGTATTTAGCTGGTGAGGGAGTTAAGAAAGCATTACATTCTGTGTGCTTAAAAGAATTTGTAGCTTGTATTTGACTTTGTTAAGCTAGCTTCTGAATTGATTACATTTGTGTAAAGCAAATGGATTTGGGAAATAATTCTGTGTTTTGTAAAGAGTTATTATGAGAAAAGTGTTATGGAACAGCTCAAAACTTTGACTGAACAGGCGTACAAATGTATAAATTAATTCATACTATAATAAATAAGATTTGTGTAAAGAAAAATTTTTGTTCTTTGAAGTCAAACACAATTGCAATGCTGAATGCCAGAGTGAGTTCCTATAAACATTCTGCCTATCTTTCACTGAAAGTGTAATTTTTCTGTTGTTGGGCTTAATGAGAGATGATCAAATGATTTTCTAATATTCTGACAGCCAGGAAAAATTACTGTATCTTTTCTCTGGGCTCATTTTTATTACTAAAACCTGCCACCTTTTCACAAAAGCTTGGTACAAAGCTTCACAATTTCACTTTGAGTTCTAAATTAATATTAAAAATGCCTTTTGTGTCACTTGCCCTCCTCCTTTGCATTGGCTGCAGTCAAAAGTGTGGTTGATTTAGCGTGAACAAGCTGAAGAAAACCCGCAGATAAGAGGGCCTTAATTATGTTTAGCTGTGGAGGATGGGAGCAATTGAAGCGTCTTGAAGTGCCATGTAGCAGCTGCCAGGCAGTGACTGGAGTGCTTGGGCCCAGTGCAGTAATGGTGAAACAAGGAGTCATCTGTCATCCTGAGAATGACACACTTCGTGCCAGTGGAAGCTAATCTTCATTTCGTAATTGAGATTGACTAGCGCACCCATGGCTTGTTGCCACAATAATTCACATTTTGTGAGCTATCTGGAGTATACAAATTCATGTCATTTAAATGTCTTGAGCTGTAGAAACTTCTGCTTCTAAGTGTTTGGGAGAGGGAGATCCTTAGCCTGGAGTGAGGCGGCTCTGGGCGGTGCTGCGGCAGGTGGGTGTGCGCGGCTCTGCTGTGCTGCTTTGGCAGCTGCAGCACGGAGGTGTGGCCAGCTGGGACTGGCCCTGAAGGGACACCAGCCTGGGAGCTGTGCTGCTTCACAACAAAGGCTCAGTAATGCTCTGATACAGTAATTGCACAGTAATTCTCTGATACAGTCAGTGTTGGATCCTGGCAAGAATTGAAGATTAAGACATGGAGTAAGACTTCCCGGCTGGCCAGATTGGATTGAGTGATTTCCTAAATGGATGGCTGCACCTTCTCCACTATTGGTTCCAATAACTTTTGGAAGTTTCGATCGAGTAATTAATCCGGGTGGTTTGGGGATTTTTTAAAAAAAAATTCCTTTCTACTTTTAGTATTTAAGCTTGCCCAGAGCTAGGAATTACCCTGCTAGATTTTGTATCGTGAAGAGAAATATTCTTTTATTGAAACCTGCTGGAGAATTTTATTGCCTTTTCATAGTTCGTACAACATAAAAATTGGAAAATCATCATTCCTTGTTTATTTCCTAACATTAGGATGCTGTAATTTTTGTAGCTTTCCCCACTAGAAAATTGGTTTTCTGAGGTGAAGACCTTTGATGTATCTAATCTGTCCTTGAGCTGAAGGCGTTAAGTAGTCCTCCTTATCCTTGCTTCTTTCCTGCACCTTCCAGCTTTGTTTTCAGGGAATATTAACTACAAGAACTACATGGTATTTGAGCTGAGTGTAGTCTGGTCTTACACTGCAGCATCTTGCAGGCTTTGCTCTGCTCCTTTCATAATAATTCTTACTAATATTTTCTGACATTATAATTACATTTTTGATAATTGCTTATTTGATAATTACATTACATGAGTTAGGACTTTTTATAGACAACAGTAATAGCTGAATTAATATTCATTGCTATTTATAATTACAATGGCTTTTTTTCCCTTCTTCCACGTGCTTTTCTCTTCTGTTTTTATTACAGAATAATTTCTTCTTGTGAGATGATCTTGTGTTTCTAAAATCAATTTAATCTAATCCAGAACATTTTACATCACATATAAACAGTTGCTGAACTATTTTCTTTTGAGAGTGAATGGAACATTGCTGTTTGTGGAGGAGAGCTCTCTTTACCTGTGTTGTATCTGAGCACACTACTACTCATGTGGATTTACCTAGTTTCTCTGTACCTGAATCCTACTTGCAGGCAGCTGTTCATTCCCACTGAAGGCTTCTCATAAAGCTGACATTAATTTAGGATTTGTTGTTCTAATTGTTTCCAGAGTGTGGGCCATGTGGACTATTGGGCTAGACCATGCTGTGGGCTGGTGTAGAGCAGTGTTGCAGGTTCTGCCCAAAATGAGGTGGCTTTTGCTTTTGTGAAACATTGTATATGAAGTGGTAAAGCTTCACTATGAAAACGAATCTATTTTTAAAAACCTTGCTAAAATATGTCCTCCTAGTAATCTGGTATAGAGTGCATTTGGTTCCTGAAATGTGTGCTCTGGATTTGTAGCTCCTTTTGTCTGCTCTCTCTTCTCTTGCCTAAGAGTTGGAACCAAAATACGGTGTGTGCTCATATGTTTCTGGACTCTCAGTAAATAGGGAGTGATCAGGTTGATAGCACAAAGGTATGATTGACTGATTTATATTCGACCCTGTCTGATACTAAGCAGCAGATGTTTGGCCTTGTTTAGTCAACACTGATTATTTGATTATAAAATACTCACAGGTCCTACGGAAGTAAGTTCAGTGTAAAAACCTAAGATTTGTGATTGGTTTACCAGTAAAAGATGCTTATTTTACTTGTAAAAGATAATTTTTTAAATTTTGAAAATGCATTTATTTGCATGGGATTTGTATACCTAACTTCAAGGTGCAGTTTGTGGAATTGGGTGACTAAAGAACATACTTTTCGGCTGTTTCAGCCCTTTCTGTACTTTCTTTTATATCAAGTTTCATTTTGAAGTTCAACATGTAATTTTAAAGATATCTTTTAAACCAAGATGTTCATGTCTGAAAACTGTTGAGTTGTCTGATATTTAGCTGCCCTAAATGTAAATGGTTTGCATGGAAATGACATGGCTTGGTTAGTTAAAATTATTCATATGTGTGCAGATGAGCTGCAAAGTGGAATTACTTGAACTGCTTTCCACAAGGTGCATAGCTAGTGTTTCTTTACTAAACTTCTGCTTATTTTCAGTTATTACAGATAATAAAATTCAACTCACTTCGTGTCACATCAAGTATTTAGGAGACCTGCTTTCCACCAGTGACTCAGTCTGCAGGGTATTTTTAGAGTGAGCCTAGAAAACAAGGGGATTACTGCCTTATATCTGTGCTCTTAAACCTCTTAGCATATTGTTTAGGACCATAGTCAGAGTTTGCATTTGCTGTGGTGTCTGATGAATTGGGACATTTGTGTTAGAATAGTTATTGATGAAGAAAATGAGGCTTGCTTTCTTTTATTTCGTGAATTTCACATGTTTGTGAGAGACAAATGATTTACCTTATACTTGCTAAAAGGGGCATTGAGTATCTTTAGGAATAACTTCTGCCTTGCAATGATCCAACTTGTATTTTTGTGACAGTTTGAGTCTGAATATTTCCTTTGGTGATACTTTTGTTACATAACATTGTGGAATAGTGACTCCTGTGTTTAATTGCTGCAGTCTAGGGGTATTTATGTTTGAAAGGTGTATCTACAAAATCCTAAGCTTTAGGACAGGGCCTCTGGTAGCTGAATGTTTTAGCCAGATAATTGTTAACAGTATGTCGGAGTACAGTTAATTATTTTACTTCCTAATATTTCATACTGTTTGCAATTTTTTTTCAAGTGTGGCTTTTGCCAGTAAAATGTGGCTATCATAACACTGTTTTTTCCCCTTCTTCCATTCTCATCTGTGGTGCAGATAGAATTGTCCATTGCTTTGGAAAGAATTGTGGAGTGCTCACATGATATCTTAGTTCAGGAATAAGACAGCAAGAAATCTGGTGGATATGAGGATGTCTTGTACTTCATACCATGTGATAACAGTGCATCATGATTTCAAAGAATGCTGTCAGAGACATTATTGCACAGCTCTGATCTCTTTGGTCTTACATAAAGAGTTTAAGGTTGCCATTTCTGCTGTGTTTTCAAAGTATGATGTAAATAATACTTTCACTGCTGAAAGGTGAGTTTTCTACAGCATGTATGCTTGCTTCAGTAGACTAGTTATGTATCCAATCATTTATCTTCAACAAGTAAAATCCCCTTAATTGTAACTCTAAATAACAAAACAACAACAACAAAATGTGTTTGCTGGCTGAACAAATGAAGAAATGCTTCACCTTTATGTATATTTTGATAGAATGCTTGCTTGTAGTATTGCATGATTAGATGTTAATTGGGTAATGAAAGGGTGAATGGGTTGGAAAGCCATGTGGTGAATAATGTAGTTAGTCAGCCTGTATTGCAAAACAGGGCTGTTAACGTTTTAGTGAGCATGCTCATACGGTTACATGCCTTTATTTGCTTCAGTGTGACAGTGCTGGATTTAATTAGATTTTATGGGATCTAAACTTACAAAAAGGCTCAAAGTTCTGCATTCAGAATCTGACACATGGGGTGACCTTTTCTTCCTTAGAAGATAAGGGTACTCTGTGTGCTTGTGCTGGTGAATAATTGCAGAGAAGCTGTTGCAGGGCAATTGCAGCAAGTTTTGGCTAACCTTTACAGTAGGCTTGGAGAGATAGGACATTACATGTTTTTGTACTGTGCAAGTGGGAGAGGAGGGGGAGAGAGTGTTTGCTTAGCAGCAATGCTTAATAAGGATTTTTCAGAGAAGTAAAACTCCATCCTGGCAGCTTCATAATAGACAGGGACAGACTATTTACCTTGGCAGCAATCAACTTGCTTTCCTAGCTTGCCTCTTTTTTTATAAATGAAATGGTCCTACATTGTCATCTTAAATTTAGGGACTCAATTGTACATTAGAGAGCAAAAGAGATCTAAATGTTTTGAACTGCTTCTATTTGTGTTTGTACTGCAGGTAATCCTGCCAAACCCAAACCTCATCCCAAGAGAATGATTTGAAGCAAACATATTTCCTCACTGATGTCCTTGTGTCCTGGTTATAGCCAAGATTTACAACAACGTTGAAGTGGCAGCAGTGAACTCTATTTTATTGGAAAAAGCAATGTGAAATACTCCTCTGGAATATGGAAGTGTGGAATGTTCACATTTCCTGGAGCAGACCATTGTGGATTTCATAGTATGATTCAGGTTTTCATAATCCTCAGAAGATAGCTGTTAAATATTAGTCTGTGGACAGGTGTGACCAGGTTGTACTTGCACAAGAACTCAGAGCCACTGAGCTTTCTAAGGATACAGATCTTCACAGGCATGTGGAGGAATGTCTCTGGAGTGTTCTCCTAGTAAGTAGGTTAGGCAAACACATTTTTTTCAACTAGATTAAGATTATTTGTATTTCCTCTTAGGTCTGAAATACCAGGTAGATTTGGCAGGAAGAATGCATCCTGATTCAGAAAGCTTTGATGTCAAGAAATATGATTAGAGATGGATGAGATTTTCACTCTGGTTTCAGACTTTTTGGCTTGGCCATTCAGAAGTACTGGGTTTATTTCACTGGGGAAGAGCACATAAGGGAGCAGATGGTTGTACAGCTGTTTAACACTCACCTGTGTGTGGCCAGCAGGCAAAACAGATATGAATGAGACCTTTTTTTTCTTTTAAATTACTTTACTTCATAGTATCAAGTTAATTGAATTTGTTTTATATGGAGGCTTGTAAATTTTAGAATGATCCCTATAAGACATTGTTCTTAGAACTGTATTTCCTTGCAGTTTGAAGTGCATACTTCCTGGAATTTTGTTCATGTGTCAGTACTACTCCTGCTGGTTGACTCTAGTAGGAGGACTTTGTGCTACAAATCAGGATGGCACCCGGAGTGGATGTGTGTGGGGGGTGGGGGTGTGTTCACTCCTGCTACCGGGTGCTCTGTATTTGTTGCAGGCTGCAGAGGGTACTTTGCCCTTGCTTGACCCATGACTTCCTTTTTTCTAAGTCGATAAATAGGAAACAGTGTTAAATTCTGAAGGAAAATGGATAGTAATCCCAAACCTGCTGAATGGTTTTAAAAAACTGACTGAAGACTTAATACCCATTTTTATCCTTTTTCATTGCAAACAGAAAAGATAACAGATAATTGAATGCAGATTAAATAACCTTTGTGAAGGCTAGAGTTCATAAGAAAGATAAAAAATGATTGTGCTGTTTCTTTGTCCCGAGTGTTGAAACTGTAAGTGGTTGCTTAGTGGAATACATAGTGGAATACATAGTACATGCTAGTTTATAATCTAACCAGTTGAATTAGTGTGTGCAGTTCAGGCACCCAGATAGCCATATTGTCCTGTCCTGCAGATTCTGTAGTTTGGATTGCCCAGTAGCATCAACTGCTCTGCAAGAAACACCTATCCACAGTGCAAACTAATTGCTTTTCTAAAGGTATGGTAACATGGGTAACTCTTGCAAAGCTAAGCTTCAAATTTGCATTATCAGCAGCTTCTTCCTGATCTGACTTCAGTTAATATGAAAGCTTACCCATCTCTCACTGAAGGGTAAATGGCTGGCTTGTGCTCACTGAAGGGTAAAAGTGAACACAGTTGTACAGCAGAGCAGCTAACAAGACATGAATTAACATGCTGGTTTATCCTGCAGTGATTTGTTCTGCAGCCCTAACCTGATGATGCACAAGGCAATGGATCTAAGAGCGCTTCAACATGCACTTTTATCCATGACAGTGTTTCTGTCTCTCTTGTTTCTGACAACTCTGCTCCTGAGTCGTCAGTGGACTGATAGAGGTGTGAATGGTAGTTTTTCTGTTGGTGAGAAGAATAGTGATGCTCCAGCTCTCTTTAAATTGCCTTAGGAGTTCTGTTTCCAAAATACATAAATTTGCATAAAAATAAATGGCAACATAAATGTAAAAATTCGTTTGTCTTTTGATACCTTTTGTAGGCAAGTGCTTAGGGAAATGGTCTAACGTCTAGTCCCATGTTGTAATCTCTCGAATTACAAAATTGGTGGAGATTTTCATGGTGGTTTTGTTTTGTTTTGTTGAGGTTTGTTTTGCTTGTTTTTTTTTTTCCAGTGGGAATGGCCATTCAGATACTCAGCCTTCTGCAGTAAGATAACCTTGAAATGTACCGGGACCCAATGTGGTTCCGTTTTACTTATTTCTCCAGGAGGCTCAGGGCTTTCAGCCTTTGTTGGCAGCTTGTCTCTGATGTAATGTTGTGTTTTGTGATTTAATTAGATTTTGAGTTCCCTATCTTGACTTTTCACTAGGTTTATCTTTAAAGTCCTCTTTCTGTGGGTCCAAGCTGGGTTTGTAGAAGTGAAAAGGAAATAGAGGTTTTGGTGTTTTGGTTTGTCTTTTGGGTGATTTAAAAATACTTTTAATTACATGACAAAAATAAAAATTTATTGCTAAATAAAAAAAAGTCTGATAACTTTCACCTTACGTAATCCCAAAACATAGTATCAAATTTTTTACAATGATGCTGTCAGTTTAGTAGAAAATACCCTGATAGCTTATTGCAGCCCAGACTCATGTCTATTGTGTTGGCAAAGACACAGGAAAATGTGGAGTGCCCTACAAAGAATTCAAGTAGAAAATGCTCACTCATCTCTCTTTAGAGCTTCTGTGCAGAGATTCTGAGTTCCAGACAAAATTAGTAAAAATTTCATCACTTAATTGGAGCAATTCACATGCTTCTCTACTGAATCCTCAAATATGCAGTCTGTGTGTTTAGCACTTTCCCATCAGGTGACTGCTCTAGTTAGTTGTCTTCACATGCATGTTACCAGCAAATTAGGTATTTATAGGACTTACTGTTTTGCAACCTACTCATAAGTCTGATATTTTAGAAAACCTAAGTGTGGCCATTGGAGAGAGCTTGCTGGTTGCCTGACAAGAAATTAATTGTGCTATTTGTCAGCATTTCTATCAGATAGAATAAGCTATTTTTAAATGTTGCCAGCATGACCTCAAAATTAGAACATGTAGGAAAATGGGTTTGGTTTTTGGTGAAAAGGAAATACTTTGGGCAAAATGCCACTTCATTTTCTCATACAAAATGTAGTTGAGGAACTCTTATTCTTATCCTCCCCTGGGGATTGAGATTCCTGGTCAGAATAAATGTCTGATAAGGCACCAGTCTCATGGGCACCAGTAATGCCTGGGGGGGAGAAGTCCAACAGAAGGCTCGCGTAAGCAAATGTTACGATAAGGCAATTAGACTGCGGTTTTTCACAAGTCCTACAGTGGTTGTATGCGTTTTTGAGATTCAGAGTTACCTTTAGATCTTCAAAACTGACACATGAGCATTATTGCATCTTAATTGTATCTGCTTAGGAGTCTGTTGCCCCTTTTGGCAGAGTGGAGTACCTATGTCCATTTGTCCCTCACAGGAGTGCAAGGTCGGGCAGCTGGGCTGTAAGCCACGTGCTGAGCAGATTTCTGCACTTTTCACTGAAGCAGCTGGAGCTGTGGTTTTGCTCATCCTGCTGTGGCACGGACAGGCTGCAGCAGGGACAAGAGTAGATGTCTGTCCTTATGAGCTGGGGTGCCATGTAGAGATTTGCTGCAGTATGTTTCACCTGCCCAAGGTGATTGAATGGCCTCCCTTGAAATTCTGATTCCTTTAGACTGATGTGCAGAGTCCTCCATCTGCGGTGTGTGAAAAAAAATACATAACTAATATTGCTGTAATGCCTCTCTAAGCTTTGATGGAGAATAGAAACTTTGCAACTCCTCCTAAAACTTTGAAAATTACCTTTGCATATTCAGAGATTTTAAAATGGCTTATATTTTGTAAAATAAGCAATGTTTATAGAAGAGTATTGTGGTTTAACCCCAAGTGGCAACTAAACCCCATCCAGACGCTTGCTCACTCTTTCCAGTGGGATGAGCAAGAGAATCAGAAAAGCAAAAGTGAAAACTTCATGGGTTGCGATAAAGATATTTTAATAGGTAAAACAAAAGCCACAGAATTAATTTAATGCTTCCCATGGGCAGCCAGGGGTTCTCCCTCCCTTCCCCCTGCCCCCCCCCCCCCAGCTTTACATGCTGAGCAAGGTGCCCTATGCTGTGGGGCATGCCTGTGGTCACTTGGGCTCAGCTGTCCCAGCTGTGTCTCCTCACAACTTTCTGTGCCCTGCAGCCAACTCAATAGTAGGGTGGGGTGAGAAGCAGAAAAGACCTTGACTTAGTGTAAACACTCCTTAGCGACAACTAAACTAATGTGTTATCAACATTTTTCTCAGCCTAAATCCAAAACACAGCGCTGTACCAGCTACTGGGAAGAAAATTAACTCTGTCCCAGCTGAAAGCAGAACAGAGCTGCTTCAGCTTTTATTGGGTGGTAAGAAATGCACATTTTTTTTGTCTTGCACATGTGTTCTGAACTCTAAATCCACTCAAGTAAATTCAAGAAAATATTTTACGTTCCTAGTTATGACAAGCATTTTGTAGCTATGGAGGAGTGAAGTTAACACTTTATGATAGGAATCCTTCAGTAGCTTCCCATCCCTGCACTTACACTGCTTGTTAGACCTCCTGGCTGTTCTAGGTACCTGCTAGGGACGGTTGCCTGGGGCCTTTGGCATACATCCCAGCCCTTCAATTAATTTGCATTTGGATTTGGATTGCTTGCAGTGTCACACCTTGTTGCTTTCAAATGCTCATCAACTTTGAGCACAGTGTTTGCTGTAAAAGTGGGGTTTGGTGTGGCTGTTTTCTAGTGTAGGAATACTTCAGGAATCATCTTGTTTGCTGAAAGAATGCTTCTGAATGCTGCAAGACCCAGGAATAATGGAATTCAAATGCCACTGAACTTGTGTGTGTGACTGTTGTGCTTATTTGCACTTAAGCAGTTACCATCACCACACTTAAATTACCCAGGCCTAGTGAAATAGTGGTGTTTTCTTTATCCATGGGTATATCTTTGACTTATTGCTTATCTTACAATATTTCTTTTAATAGGTGATGGAAAGGTGGAAGATTCTAGAGAAATTAGTCAGTATCATGCCACTAAGATTCAGTGGGAGCTGATTTAATTATCTGCTGCTTAAGGAGAAGAAAGTAACAGTTTCTGAATGAGGTTTTAGGGAGTCAGTAACAAAACACACACCTTCTTATTATTTTGAACAGCTAAAGTGCACCATGAGATACAAAACAACTTAGTATCTGTGGTTAGTGGTGGGCAGTGATTTCTATAATGCTTCTAATTTCTGTCTCTTGTTCAACTTTGAAGTAGTTACATTTTGACTTTAAATTTCTTAGATGTCAGATACCACAAATATGAATGTGTGGATTTTTCTCACCTATGTCATATAGTTTTGACTGGAAGATACTAGTAGTTTTCAAGGTTTAAAATGGTGTTCCAACTTCTTTTAAAGCAGCTATCATTCAAAGGCCAGCTACTGACACCTGTAAATATCTATATTCTGTAGTATATTCAATCTAATGGGAAGTAAGCCTATGTAATCCCTTTCAGTGTGTCTTCAATATTCCCCACTTTGTATCCCGTATGATTTTACTTCTTTAGGTGAATATCAAGTCTTTTTATTAGTACTAATTTCTCTGATAGCGTCTTGGCTAGTTGTAGTTTGAATCTAGTAAAAGTGTGCATGTATAAAGTGTAGTTTGGATTGTATATAGAAATTGATACATAAAGGTATAGTGTATACAAAGTTTTGAATTCTAGGCTTCAGAAGTGTGTTTGCAGCACTGTCTTCCCCGTTTGAAGAAGTACATTTCTCATTTAACCATAAGAATTCTACCAATAGACTAAGCAAGGGCTGCATTGTTCTCCTCAGTAAAAGCGTGAACCTGTCTCTTGTACTTAGAGTGCTCAGCACAAGCACCTGATTTTAGGAGCAGTTTTAGAGCTATGAATTCTTGCCTTGCATGAGTGCCTTGGAAGCTTTTGCTGTTGGTGTCCTGCTTGGTTGCTTTAGGTAGGCATTTAAATTCGGGGAGGCAGAATTTCATGTGCATCACTCTTCAGAGCTTCTCTGTCAGCTATTTTAGGGAACTGTATGCTCCCAGTAATAGTTATTCCTGAGTCCAGTGCTTCACTTGCTGTGGAAAGATGTTAAACAAATAATGTAGATCAGTGTTTTCTGTTTTGAAGTGAATATCCATCTTTCTCTGAATCTGTGTCCAAAATATTTTCCTCTCACAAGGCCTTTCATTCATCTTTGCAAAAGCAAGCTCAGGTTTTTCACAGCGTCATTTGTCATGATAGTGGTTGACCCAAAGTGGCTAAATGTGTGTTTGGTGCCTATTGGCAGTATTCTTTTTTTCTTCTTCTAGGACTTGAAAATCTGAGAAATGAACAAATTACGGCAAAGCTTTAGGAGAAAGAAAGATGTCTATGTCCCGGAGGCCAGCAGGCCTCATCAGTGGCAGACGGATGAGGAAGGCGTTCGTACTGGCAAATGCAGCTTTCCGGTTAAGGTAAGAGTTTCTGCCTTTCTTTTGGATACCCATGAGGTACTCTTGCCATGAATTATTATTTGGGCTTTTTTTGGCAAGCATAAGTCAGAGACATGCTTCATTACACACTGACCTATTTTATAGTCAGCTCTCATTGCAGAGGATGTGGCTTTTTTCCTTAAAACCAGATGGCTCGTGTAACAAATGCCTTGGAAAATCAGTCTGAGATATACTACATTATTATCTAGTTGAAATAAATCATGTAGCTAGGTAGAGAAGTAATTTTTTCTGGAAGATCAGAAATTATAGACCTTCTTGGATTGCATGGAAAGGGACTCAGTTCTCTCTGCTAAAATTGTACTTGTGGTTACAGTTTGACTTGTAAGGTAAGTGGTGGGCTTTGCTTGGAAAACAATCCTTCCTTCCTTTTGATAATTGAAAATATTTTCAAGTAACACCCGGGATTTCAACCAGTGCAGGAGGTTAAAAGCACTTGCTAACTTCTGAGAATGCCTCTGTGCTATGATCTTGTGTGTGTATATTACAGTCTATTAATGCACATGAAACTGAAATTACCTTTTAAAATTGTGATAACTCATTCCAGATTATCAGAGTAGTATAAATAGTATTTTTTTTGTGTCAAATTCTCCTTCCTCTTTATTTAAGAAACAATAATCTAATACTTTAGAATAGTATTTAATATTAATACTTAAGAAATAATACCAAAATAAAAATAAATATAAAATGTAATATTTATAAAATAAATATAAAATTTAGGGTGGCTTGTTGCATATGCTCCCCTTCCTTCTTCAGGGTATGCTAATAGTAGATCTACAATGGGCTGGAGGCAGAAGAAAGCTAATGGGTTAAATATCTGTGTACAAGGAACACAGTCTCTGGTTCTGACACCTAACGACCTTTCATTAGTTTTTCTCTGTGTTATGCTTAAAGTGCTTCTATCTGATAGTTAAACATGTGATGTTGCTAGGTGGAATTCTTTAAACTGACTGTTAGATATTTTTGTGTAGTTGTGGATTGCTGTAGGTATGTGGTATGAGGTAACTTTCACACAAGGTTAATGCCCTGCTTTACCCTGCTAGAGTTGCCTGTGTGCTTTTACATATACTCAAGTGTATACAACGTTTCTAGTTCATGGCTACTTGCTTATTTTTGTCTTGAGTTATTTTTCTCCTAAGAGGAAGGAACTGTAATTCTGTTCTAAACAGAGATGGTGTCTTGCCAAAGCTTTGAAAGTAATTGCTTTGTGAAAGCTCAAACTTAGATTAAGGTTTAACACTGTCTAAAAGAGAACAGAGTTGTAAGTTTGAGGATGGTGATTTTTTTATAACTTAGGCATTACATAGGTTGAAAAGCAGAGTGCTCAATTTCTAGGCCTTTAGTTTTATTCAAACTTTTTCAGTCCTTTACTGAACACAAAGGGTGTAAACCACTTCACACTGTTAGAAGACTGACTGTTTTTAAACTCAGTCAAGACTTGCACTTCCTTGTGCTTCCTGTATTTAAATGAAGCATTCATCTATTCTGGGCACAAGAACCCAAAAGTCAAAAAAGGTTTTGGCCTACTCTGTGCTGAAAAGGTGTAGAAATTGATGAATCTTTGCATCCTGTCATCATAATGGGACTTACGTGCACTCATTAGTCTGCTTTTAATTGGAATTCACTAAATTAATTTAATTTGTTCTTTATAAAAAGATGCTTTTAAGGTAAACGTAAGGGGTATTACTTGATTTGGTCAGAATGGTAGACTAGTAATATGTAAAGAACCTGCAATTAGGTGAAAACTTAAATTCAGAACAATTTGATATTAAGAGGCATTTTATCTTATTTGATTAGAATTTATTGTCCAAAATAGTATGCTTTGGTATGGACAAAGTGGAAATTTTTAGAAGGCTTGAGATGCAGAGTGGGTGTTAACTGGTCTTTAATAGATAGGGACAGGAAGTATGCCATTGTGAGAGAACAAGATAAACCAGATGTAGAGTCATCGCTTTAGTGGGTGGTACTGTATTTTGCACATATAAAGAATAGAACTTTGTGCTATTGAAGGAGAGTATCCTGTTACGCCTGTCTTGGGTATTTTTTGGGAATTCATACATTCCAGGAAAAGTATGCAGTCTCCTGCATCCTTAAGTATCTGATGTGGTGACTTTTCTTCCTGA
Organism: Anthoscopus minutus; assembly: GCA_013399455.1. Lineage (NCBI taxonomy): Eukaryota > Metazoa > Chordata > Aves > Passeriformes > Paridae > Anthoscopus > Anthoscopus minutus. The sequence goes on along the minus strand of VWYI01002098.1, from coordinate 9,815 downwards.
TGCTCCTCAGTGGAACAGGACAAAGTAAGATATTTTGGGAAGAATGATTAATGAATAGCAATGCATTAAAATCTGAAAGATGGTGAACATACCTGAATTTTCTTTAAGTTTTGCAGTGGGAATTCCAGACTGGTCCATTGTCTATAGTGTAGCTGCACAACCACACTTAAATATGTTGGGGGAGGTGGGGGATTGCAGGATTAGGCTGTTCTTGCTTATTATGATCTGCCTTGCCTGCTCTCTAAAAATCATCTGTAGTTCTTTGGAGCTCAAAGCATAACTGGGTAGCAAGACCCGAATCTGGCTTTCGCTGAGGTAGTGAAGACTTCATCAGTACTCAGTAGGGACCTGAGAATTCTTAGTAAATGTTGCTGCAACTGTCTGTAGGATTTTCTGTTTGAAAGTAAAATGTATAGGACTAGTGTGATAGCAGCCAAGTTGTGGACTTTGTTTCTTCAAGTGCTTGCTATTTTATATAGGTAAGACTCTAATATTCTCGGTTTTATTGGTGTTTTTTTTTAGAGATAGAGATAGGAAGCTAGTGCAAACACTAGGGAACATTTGCTTTTGGTTTCTCTTATAGAAAAAAAGATCTCTCAAATTAGTTTGGTTTTTAATTTCTTGCCTTTGGACATTTATATTTTGACTAGAGCTTGGGCATTTGTAAAGTGCTACCACAGATTTATCCTTTTTTGGACATTACAGAGCATGTGGCAGCACTTTGAAAGTCATGCTGCAAATAGGATTTCATCCTGCCTTCAGGCTTCACTTTGTTAGTGTTGTACAGGGACTGCAGTAGCTGCTTCTTCCCTGTGCTTAGAGGATGCTGTACTGCAAACAGATTTAATGTTAATGAAAGGTTTTCTGTGTTGGCATGTTTCTTGAAGCTCTTCCTATGCTATGTCCACAGCTGTCCTTAAGTGTTCTCTTGGATTTTGAGCAAATTGATAAATTAATGGATCATCTTCCCTTTGGGAGAGAAAATATTCTGTGGAAAATACAGGCAAAATTCCTGTTATGTTCCTTTATGTTGCTTTAAAATTCAGGGAAGCAGATTTGATCCACAGTTGGTTCTGTCCAGTGCTGTGCTCATAAATTTGGAGGTAGTGATAATCATGAATGAATACCGGTCCTTTTAATCACTCTTATTTTGTTAACAGTCTGTGTTTTTCTGCTATTTGGTGAGGCTGTGTTGCATGTAGCCAGGTACTGATAATATTTTCTCAATCATCTTAGTGTGTGTAGATGTAATTACAGATAGTTCTTCTCTGTGTTAGAAATCTAACCACACCTGAGGTGATAACCTGACGCACAAAGATTGGGCTGTGCAATGGCTGCTGACTTTCCTGTAGTGCTCTTCTGTGTAAACTGCTTTGAGTCTGCTAAAGGTAGATTGAAATAAGAACAGAGGAGAGACAGATCTTGTCTGTCAGCAAAGGTATGAAAAGGATATTAGGCTTGTGTTTAGAACAGTGACTTGCTGACTGTTGCTATTCCATTGGGAACTTAAAGGAAGTTGCTCTCCTAACTTTGGTGGTGTGGAGGCATAATATCTTGCACCTTTTATAGGTGTTCAACAAGAGTTGCCCCATTATTGAATATGGCACTGGTACATCTGTTGCAGTCTGTGTAGAAGTCTGTTTTCAGGGACAAATTAATTTCCACTGTCCTAGCAAACTGAAAGGTAAATTCTATGTTTCAGTAGTGACTCTCTCCTCTGAGAGAAAGATCTTACCAGATACATGCAGTATATAGGAGTGTTACATGAAGAGATTGTATTTAAAACTATTTAGAAGTTGAATATTCTAACAGACATTACAGCTGTGCTTATCAGTGCTATAATTGATTTATATATAATTTTATGCATTAGAATTACAACAAATGAGGTTCATTGACACACACATTTTCAAACTTGCTTTCTTGCTCCAGACACTACCTTCCTGAAAACATGCAGCTGCTCTGTGGTATAATGACTAAAATACTTGACACTAGGGGCTTCTTCTGTGTGAAAAGCTTTTTTGAGTGTCCCTCTGGGTAAGTGGTTTTCATTCATACAAATGCTCTTTGGAGTAACTGGTCTATGAAATTTATATCAGAAAAATTAGGTAATTTCTTTCTACCTAAGAGAACTAAACAGACAAAAGATTTGCAAATTCTTGGTGGTTTTGACCAAAAGGATGTGTTAAACAGAGTATTAACAGCTAGTTACTACCTGGTGTTCTAGAAGATGCAACAGTTCTGTGTGTATTGGATAATTTAATGAGTTTTGTTCTGTCACCTCCATATTCTTGGTGATCAGTCTCTTTTGACCTTAAGGCATCTAAGGCTACTATTGTATATCACCTGCAAGTTTACTTGCGTTTTTTTATTCAACCTGGAAGACTAAATATGTCGGTGAAAAAGCTGGTGTGGAAAAGTAACAAACCACATTTCTATCTCTGGCATTCAAGGTTTACTGCTGAGTACCTGGTATCATTAGAGTTAGCCCTTTCCACTGAGTTTGATTTCTGTGTTAGTGTTGACAAATAACGATTGTATGGATACAGTTGCACTTTAGTTTATAAAAGAATTGACTTTTCAGAAGTACTCTTGAACTGTTTCCTATCTAACCCTTGTTTTGATGGGAGATGTTTGGAAGACACTGTATTGCTTTGTGTTCAAGAAGAGACAGAAGGAAAGGGGACAACTGAGACAAGCCCTGTAGAGTATCCTCACTGGGACCTGGGAATGTAAATTCTCATCCCTGGTGTCCCTGTGTTTAGGTTGTTGAGCCATATGTGGCACTGCTGAAACCACCATCAGTAGGAGTTAGGTATTTCAGTCACTTAGCTTTGTGCTCTCACACCACTCGTGGCTGCCCAGGTGTCCTGTTTAGTTGTGGAATTTGCATATCGAATGGTATTGCTTAATATCAAATTTATAAATCTCATATTAAAAATAACTTCTTACATTTAATAAGTTTATAAATACAGCTTGAATTCTGTTTCTCCAGTTTGGAAAGACTGGTACCAGCACAGGTGACTGTGGCTTTTATATCTTAAATGCACTTCTGGTTTGAAATAATAGCTGTGAAAGAATTTACCAGCATGATGCTAAAGTGCCTTTAAGTTAAGCATGTGATATTTTGCACTGTGAAAGCCTGAGGTGCTTGAACAGTCTTTGGAAACTATGTTAAGTATTTTTAAGAAGTTAATGTGACAGATCTGCTGATTTCAGAAATGTTGTACAGCCTTACACATTAAACACTAGAAATCTGAAGGTATGAACTGATGTTAGCAATGAACAGTAATCATTCCTGTTGAATGCTAACCCTCCGCAAGCAATGGTACGTTTTAAAAATCCTGCAGCATTTAACATCACAGGATAAAAGGCTGGAAGACAGATAATTATAAAAGATGGTGATTATAATGGAAGGTGTGACGCTTACCTCCAGTATATTTCTGTGCATTTTTGTCATGGCTAAAAGGAATGTAAGGCAATCCCTAATCTTTAAACTTTTCAGTCCTGTGTTCAGCCCTTAGTTTTGTTTGAATAGCCTTGCAAACAAGAAGTTTTAAGTGAAGCTTCTTGATGAGTTTTAAAAACCTCCTGTCTTTGGCAAAGGTGAAATTCTTAAATAGTTTTATAAACTTAAGGCTGTTTTAAAGATACGACAATTAAAATGGTTTGGATCACCTTGCAGAAATACTTCCTTTAAATGTAATTTAGGTGTTGGAAATCAAAAAAGTTCTCATTGGGTTGTACTTTTTAATTCTGTTTCTTAAAATTAGGAAATCCCCGGTCTTGTACATGGCAACTGAATTTTTTGCAGGCGTTGAAGAAAAGGTACAGTGTGCACCTGTGCAGTGTGTGTATAAAATGTTATGCTTTCAATATTTGATTTTCCTTTATATTTTGTTTTCTTAAAAGAAAGTTATAAATGTATTTAATAGTGTTGAATTTTTCGAAAAATAGGAATTGCACATCAGAGCTTACAGTTGAACACCAAAGTCTGATAGTACATATTTGAAAGCTGTGAAGGGACTAGGAGAAATAGTGAGTTTAGCCACATCATGGGAAATTTAGGGTATGCATTAGCAATAACAATTCAGCAAAATAACATCCCTTTCTATGGTGAGACTACAGTGTAGAAGGTCCAGCCTATTGATCTCCAGTTACAGAAATGTCATAATAGTTCAAGGCTGACTTTTCTGATGTAGATGTGGAAGTAGATCCTGCCCTGAAGCAAGCGCTGTCCTACATAACCTTCTGAGTTCCCTCTCGTTTCATTTTAGGGATTTGTAAGAAAATGAAGAATATAGCATTTGTGTATCCTGTACTGAGCTTCTTTATTGCATCTTCAATATTCCTGACTCACAGTGTTGTTTCTGTTGACAGTGGTGAAGATTTGTGTGAGAACCAGTATGTGAAATGCACAGTGTGGCTCTTAGGTGGGTGTGATAAAAATAAGGAGAACTGCTAAAAAATAAGGAGAACTACTGTTTAGATACTGCTTTAGATTCTTTTGATCCTGATTATTCAGAGACATTTAGCAGTCATAGGCTGCTACAGTTCCTGTTTCGTGGAATTTAACAGATTGATGAGGCATTTTGGTTTCTGGTGACATGTGTAGCATCCTAACTAACCTATAACTTTGACTAAGCAGAATTAAAACCTAATTGTAGAGTTTCTCTTGTCTGTGCCTCTGAGGTTTTGTCTGAGCAAATGTCTGTTTCAAACCAATAAATTTAGAAAGTAGGATCATGAGTATGAGAGGAGAGAAATAAAATACCAAATGTCGGAATATAAATCTTAGAAGTCAGTGGAAAAGTAGCTCAGCTTTAGGACGTATCCAGGATTTCTGGATTTAAGCTTATGCCTACTTGCAAGACAGCATTTCACTCTGAAACTTCGGCACTCAGACTTTAATTCCTGAGCAATGCCAGTTCTGGATGCATATCTGCACATGCAGATATCAAGTAGTCAGTCTTACTGTTGCAAATAATACCCCAGAACTTACACAAAGGAAGAAAGAGGAATGTCGTTGTCTCTAGGAAAAATACCAAGAAAAGCTGGTGTGCTTCTCTTTATGGGACCTCGTTTCCCAGCTCCTTGGCCAAGACTTCAAGTAAGCTCATTTCCTGTGTCCATCTAGTTTCAAATGTAATCCAAAGAACCTAATCTGTTACTGCAAACAAAATGGTGCACGTGAACATCCGCTGATGCAGAGAGAACTTCAATTATTTGTATAGGTGAGTCCATTTTGAAGAGAGACTGTAAAAGCATATTACCAGACTTGAACAAACAGAACTGGCTTGAGTGAGTTGTCCAATTTGAAGAAGCTCTGGTGAAGGATCTTCCTTTTGCCAGCTGTTATTGTTGAACTTTGAAATTTTGAAAACTGAGTAAGTCAAGTATTTGTAGGAGAAATGAAAACAAAGAAGATCAAGGCAGTATTACTTGTACTAGGACACAGATGATGCTTTATTTCTGACCTGATACATCAGCTCTTGATGTAGTAGGAGCAATTTCAATAGCACATATTTGGTAGACTACAGTAGGAAAACTTCACCAGAAACATTTGGTACAGTAACTTGAGTGGTTGGTTTTTAGATGAAGCTGGAAGAAGCTTAAAATGTTGAAAAAGGGTAAAGTTTCTCAAGCACTTTCATAATTCTAAGGCTGCTTTGCTGTGTGCCAGTTTAACTTGTTCCTGTGTCAATTGCTTTATGTTTGGTTTGCAATTGATACCAAGCACTAGCTTCAGTAAAAGAGAACATAAAATCGGTGATGAAGAGGGAAAGTTTTTTGGTTTCTGTTTAATTTGTTGTTCCATAATATCATCTTCTTTTGCTAAAAATGTTAATATAAGCAGTGCTTCTATTTAATAATGTTTACATTAAGGACTTTTCTCCAACAGCCCCTGAAAGTATTTTATTTGGATTAGAGCTTTTATGTTATGTTACGCTGTATGAGGACTCTGCCCTCATGAATTTTAGCTTTCTGTAAAAGCACTGGTGGTTAATTTCTGGTATAACGATGTAATCTCTTACAGAGCAACTTAGGTCCAAGAATTGCTGATATCACACCTATCATTCACTGGTAGCTATGGAAATTAAGTAAGAGTGCATTCAATATTAATACTGCATTCCTGCTATGAGCATTTTCCTGATGGAAAAGTACTCATTTTCTCCAGGAATGCCAGCTGCAGCAATCCTTGTGACAAGAAATGCTCTTTGCAAATATGACAGGGGTGCTACTTTCCTTACCCTATTCAAAGTCATCATCCACCACAGTGTGGCTTAGGCAGTTCATGTGAATTTCTGTGTACCCAGTACTTACACGTGTGTCCTAGTCCTTGAGTGTGTTTGTGATAATGTGCTGTCATTAAATTTTACTTATATAGGAGAGTCGCTGCCCAGGCACTTCAGCAGTATGTTTCTTCTCCTTTAGTTTGAAAGGGAAGTTCCTTTCAAAGATCCTGAAAAGTTTTGTATAGGCGTGTGGGATTTGTGTGTCTGCTTTAAAGTGGTTTCCATGTAATCTCTTTCTGGAGATGTAATGACAGACTTTAACAGTAGTTTATTTTTCTGAAGTCCTGAATTCTGGTGTTCACTTCCATTTCAGACTCTAACTGGTAGCTGCATTTCCTTTATTAAATTTTGAAATGTCATTCATAAAATGCTGCTGCATTAGTAAGTTGAGCCAATATTTCAAATTTAAGGCTAAGTTGATAATTTAGTACTTCTGTTTAAAATATAAACACTAGAAGAGATTTAAGTTTTGGTAGAGTTTTTTGCCAGTCTTCTTGAGGAAGTAATTTTGTCTTTGATTACAATCCATTAAAACCCAGATAAATATTGTAGCACTGGTTAAATACAGGAGCTGTGTATATCTACTCTCAGACTGATGAAAAGAAGCTTAAAGACTGGGAAGGGAACCTACTGCTTAAGGGACATTTGGCTATGAAAAGGACCACAGCATTCCGGTTATAGAGTTAAAATTTATTTTTACTAGAAAGAGGAATATTTTGGCATGTAGAAGCAATTAACACACCACCACTCCATCCCAGAAAAATTAAAAACCAAAGCAAGAAGAATTTTGAAATTGCCTATAAAATGTTCAGTGTCAGTGCTAATGATGAGCTTTTGGCTTCTGCAATGGCAAGAACAAGTTTTTATCTTTTTTTATGAAGGGCTTGAAGTGTAACATGTAAATGCAAACAAAGTATCTTTTGTCCTCTGTATCATAAAGAAGTATTGTGTGACAGTGTAATTTATTTTATAATTCAGAATTGATTGATGCTCAATGAGGTCTGTGGACTGTACCCCTTTGGTGTGGATAGATGCACTTGATATGTGTAATAATGTCTCCATTCACAGGAGTGGAAGCAGTATTGAAAACTGCAGCTAAACTTGCTGTCTCCAGCAGCAGTGGCATGACTGATTGCTGAAAGTTGGAACATGGGACTTGAATAGAGGTTTGGCAACACAGGGGAGAATGGTTGTCTGTTTTGCAGTGTGACATGAGGCAATATTTACCCTCCTCTATTTCTCCCTTTTCCAAGTAAAAGGCAGGTTGCCAAGTACAGGGGATGAATGGTTTGAATCTTCAGTTGGAAACACTCTGGTTACACTGAAGTAAATTAAATGTGCAGATAGGTCAGGAAATCTGAAAGTTGCCCTCTATATGGATGACACAAATGCTCATGCAAGCTAGATGGTTCATTCCTTACACATATTTTTTTTTTACTGTCCCATATAAACCTCAGGCTTGTTCCTGTCTATATCACTCTCTTCTTAAAGAGAGGGTTGCTAAGCCCAAAACTTTCTCACGACAAATGTACAACAGAATTTCTGCATCTCTGGAACTTCTCCCAGAGAAGTCATGGCACAACTGAGTAGTCAGTGATGTACATATGTACTTCCAGACACATAGTAATTGCATCTTTAGTTGTTACTGCTTGTGTATTTTTAGGATTAAAATGTTCTACTTCGTGTTCTGGAGAAATGAAGAACTTGCGCAAGTGTTTAGCAAGCTCAACTGAGGGAGTACAGTTGCTGTTTTGGCAGCTCCAGCAATCAATTATAAGGCTTCAGCCTCACAGAGCTCATTTTGAAAAAGCTCTAAAGAGTCAGATCTCTTTTATTTACCTTCTTATTTATTTTTCAAGCTGTTCTCCAGCTGTGAAGGCTCATTTAAATGAGATTCTTCCAGAATTGTTCCATCCATATTTAACTGTGTTTAAAAAATGCCACATGTGAGATTTAATGCTTAAGCTCTCTGTCACTTAAGATATTTTGAATCTTTCAGCAGTTTAATGATATATAGAGCCTCTTCTTCTGGAGCATCTTGCCTTGCATGAAAAACCCGTAACTTTCCAATTTCTATTAAATCTTTGAAACAATCTTCATTTTCTCCATATAGCTGAATTTCTTCATCTGAGGGGGCTTCAGTATGATGCTGTGAGTGAAATGTTTTTTTTGACCAAGTCTGGTATCCTAATTAATGAAAGATCTGGGAGATTGCAAGTAACTCACAACAGAGTAGTCTGTTATAGAATGCAGTTTCTTAATAGGTTGTTAAACTCGTGTTTACTACCGCATTGAATGACACAAGCATTGATTCTGGTATTTTAAAACCACTTATTCACTCTAGCTAGCCTAGAATCTAAATGCTGAATTGCACAGAACTCTTACAATGGCAAGTAAATTGGAAAAAGTTTCTTTCACCTATAGCTCTTACTACAAAACTTCAGAAAGATTTTGATAATTTCTCTAGTTTTCTTCAAGAGTTAAGTACTTTGCATAAGGATACAGTTTTTTTCTGAGATAACACTTTCTTTCACCATCAAAAAACACTGTGATTGGAAAAACTAAAGCTAAAGATTTGAGTGTAAAATTAAACTAGCCATGGCACCCTGAACATTACACTCTTTATGTATTTCTTGGAACTGCTTTCTTTACAGACTAATATTATTCTGGGTTGTAAATTTAAAAGCTTTTTAAGCTTTTTTAATGTTTCTATTCTCTTGTGTCTTGCTAGGGGTTTTTTAAGTAGTGCTTGGTAAGATGAATACATAGAAAACAGATTTTTTTTTTAAACCCCTCTTTACAAGAAGGATGTATGTCTCAGTGTCCACATAACAGCCTGTTGTTGTAATGAACATAAACAATTTTGGCTTACAATTTTAAAAAAGGGGGTGGGCAAATTTCTCATATTTTTACATCACCATTCAAAAATATTTGGTCTTCTTACTGTGTAGGGTAGTTTGGTTTTCAATACTAAATATATTTATCATTATTCAAAAATAATTTATTTACCATCAACTCTATACTGAGGTAAGGTTTTCATGCTGTGCTAGTAAAAAAAATGACTAAAGATCATGATGAATAAGCAGGAAAGCACAGTTTTCAATACTTTTCAATTGCATACTTTTCCCCTGAGTAAGGAAAGTCTGTCTGTCTCACCAAATTTCTAGTTGTATTATGGTTTTCTCCTGGTCCTGGTGCCCCCACATAGATGCACAGTCAAACCTCCAAATGCAGGTTCAAAAGAAGGCTGGCAAAGTGCTGGTAGTGTCTGTCGCATCAGCTGCACTGAGATGAATTCAGAGCTTCGATTCATCAAAACTCAGGGAGTTTGCAGAGCTGCTGTTAACCTTTGCACCCCATACTCTTTCCTGCAGTACCTGGGACACGTTGAAGTGGATGAATCCAGAGGAATGCATATCTGTGAAGATGCTGTGAAGAGGCTGAAATCTGTATGTATATTTGTTTAATGAAAACATTGTCTTTGGGGCTGTGAGCATTACTGGAAAAGGTCTGTTTGGAGCC